>ML802359.1:108694-125332 GCA_009831015.1 Picea engelmannii
GTTGTCACTGTGCTTAAACAATATTAATTCAATTAAACCATTTTTAATTTTTCATCAAGTGACCATCAATAGTATACATCATATGAACACCAGAAATAATGAGCATCAATCATAGATAAGATATACATAGAGACATATTTTCATGAGGAAACCCATAAAGGGAGAAAGCCTCTTCTTCTTTGAAATGATGGGCAGTCTTTTAAGTTTTGTTCATCATCTATGTTTCAGCACCAACTCAAAGTGAGGCTACTACCTCTGTTTTACAAGCTCCAACTTGTTTGAGAGAACCAACTCTCTAGTTTCTATAGCACCCACTAGAAGGAAGCACCAACTCCCTGAGTGTTCTAGCATTGACTAGATGGAAGCACCTACTTCCACTTATACAAGCACCAACTTGCATATAGAAAACTCTATGTTTTTCCAAGCACCACCTTGCCACCCTATTTTTCTAGCCACAACTAGATGGAAGCTACAACTCCCAATATTTAAGCACCAACTCAAATATCAGAGGACCACAGGCCTCCCTAGCACCACCCTACCTCCTTGGTTATGAATAAGTGAATGAAAAACAAACAATACAGATGTCTCAATTCTTACCCCTTCTTTTCTCTTCTGCAATTCTTCTCTTCTTCAAAAACTGTTCTGCAATTCTGCTCTGCTTCATGCTATTATTCTATTCTACTCTACTTCATGCTATTCTACTATTCTGCTCTTGCTTCTGTCTGTTCAGCAAATGTTACTCATCTCTGAGTTTTATCTCAAACTCTGCAACCTTTAATTTTACTCTTCTTACCATTCATCACTTTTTTCCAGTTAGAACAACCAACCTTACACAGTCTTTTCATGTCTCATTTTATTCACACCCACCTCATCAGTTACACCTCGAATCTTCTTGGGGAAAAATGCCTCAGCAATGGAATCACAAATCGATCAAGAATCATGAATCCATTTTGCTAACTAAATGGTAACTGATTAATTAACTATGAAGTGCATCATTATCCCTTCGATCATATTCAAATTCACCTACACCATTGGATTAAATCAACAGGATTTTGCGTTTATCTCATATGCCCACTAGTTGTGACCGAGCGCTAAACATAATTTGAATTTCGTGATCTTGCATCTCGGCATTCCTGTGATAAAGGATCTCGACACTCCAAGTCATGATCGTCGAGACTCCAATATGGAGCTTAGCACCGCTAGCTTCTTCCCCTCACATGACCACCAATGGTGACCACAGGCTGCGCCAAAAGGCACTTCATATTTCACCAACTTATAAACTTCATCGATCTTGATCAATGGTCGAGATCTCCAAGGATCTGACGATCCAGATCTCATCGCTATCTCACATATCATGATTCCTATTATCAAGTGTCTTTATGCTCCAAGTTGCGATCATTGAGACTCTGAGATGGAGCTTAACACTGCTAGCTTCTTCCTCCATATTCCGCAGATGTAACCACTGGCTGTGACCACAGCCTTATTCGAAAATGCATTTCGCACTTTCACGTCTCGAGTATGCTATCGTTCTCTGATCTATTACCACATTCCCCTCTTGGATAAATGATCTAGATCTTATCACGATTTCGCCACTTCATGAGCCTTCTTCATGCTTGATCAACGGTCCACAATCCTTGGTGATTTGATGGTCCAGATATTTTCATGATCTTGCATATCGTGATTCCTGTGATGAAGAGTCTCGATACTCCAAGTTGTGAATGCCGAGATGGAAATTAGCAATTAGCTCATTCACTTAATCCTTCAATGATGTGACCTTGAAATATGATTATTCGCCAATCAAATGACCACTTCGCTCCTTTGACATTCTAGTTAGCGAAACGATGATATTTCACCATGTGTCCTATTGAACGAATGGTCCAGATAATATCACAATTTCACCACGTGTCCTTCTTGAATCAATGGTCAAGATCTTATCGCGATGTCGCATATCGTGAGTTTGAATCTCTTTCCTTTGGATTTCCTGATCTACGAAACTCCAAAACAAAACCTTTGTCGTGCTTTGACTATTTTCCTCCTTCTGAGATTACACTGTTGATATTGCCAATATCACTATGCTACTGATCGTGATGAACTTTTCCATCTGATCGTGATGAACTTTGCCATCAATGAGAAACATGCACCATCAATGACAAACACGCATACTTTGCCTCTGTCTAAAAACATACCAACGATACCCCCCTTTGGCATTGATTGAAATCCCTTGAAAAACATGCAACTATACCACTATGGCATCCTTGAAATGCAACTATACCACTATAGCATCCTTGAAATTTACTACACTTTCTCCCCCTTTGACATCAATGTCAAATAAGAAACACGCTCCCCCTGAGCTGTTGCAGTGCATACTCCCCCTATCAATTATGAGCAACTTAGAAATACAACAAATATTCAATAAGTAATCCTCCTGATCAAGTGAACATATTAGACGAAAGAAGTTATAAACACCAAATTTTGACGAAGATATCCAAAAGGGGTCGTTGCTAACGGTTTAGTAAAGATATCAACTATCTATTCTATGGAAGGGATATAATTTAGCTGAAAAACTCTATTTGTGACTTGTTCTTTGAGAAAATGGTATTTTATTGGGATATGATTAGTCTTGGAATGAAGAACAATATTCTTGGAGACACTAATGGCACTAGTGTTATCACAGTGAATTGTAATCAGATCAATATAGTTTACCTTCAAATCTGCAAGAGTGTGAATCATCCACAAAATATGAGTGCAACAAGTAGCAACAACAATGTACTCTGCTTCTGTAGTTGATAAGGAAATAGATCCCTGCTTCTTACTAATCCATGCTACCAACGAGTCACCCAGGAAGAAGGCACCTCCATTGGTGCTCTTTCTTTCATCCACACAATTTTCCCAATCTGCATCTGAATAAGTAGTTAATTGAAAATTCTGATTTCTGGGATACCACAGACCATAAGTCATTGTTCCCTTCAAGTATTTGAATATCCTTTTGACATCTACCAAGTGAATTTTCTTAGGAGTTGACTAATAACGACCTACCATTCCAACAACTTGCATTATATCAGGACAGGATGTTGTGATGTACAGAAGACTGCCTATCATAGAGTGATATGTCCTTTGATCAACATCCGATGAAATATCATCTTTACTGAGCTTGCAACCAACCACCATAGGTGTGCTAATAAGAGAGGAATCCTCCATCTGAAATTTCTTCAACATCTCTTTCAAATATTTTTCTTGAGAGATAAATATTCCTGCAGAACTCTGATTTACTTGTAAACCAAGAAAATATGACAGTTCTCCTATCATGGACATCTCAAATTCTATTTGCATGGAGTTAGAAAACCACTAGACATATGATTCATTAGTACAGAAAAAAATAATATCATCTACATAAACCAAAACAAATAGTAAATTATCACCTTCAGACTTAATGTGAAGGTTGTTGTCAACAATACCTTTCTTGAACCCTTTGTCTTGTAAAAATTTGTCCAGTCTATAATACCAAGCTCGTGGTGCTTGTTTCAGTCCGTATAAGGCCTTCTTCATCTTGCAAACATAATTAGGATTATCTGTCAATGAGAATCCTTCATATTTCTCCATATATACTTCTTCCTCTAGATCTCCATTAAGAAATGTTGACTTAACATCCATCTGATAAACTTTAAAGTTCTTATGACATGAATAAGCAAGAAACATTCTGATGGATTCCAATCCTGCCAGTGGTGCAAAAGTTTCATCAAAGTCCTGACCTTCAACTTGTGCATACCCTTTACAAACCAATCTGGCTTTATTTCTAACAACTTATCATTTTTCATTCATTTTATTCTTGAACACTCATTTGGAACCTATTACATTCTTATCTTTAGGTCTAGGGACAAGCTCCCAAGTATTGTTCTTCTCAATCTGATCAAGCTCTTCATTCATTTCTCTAACCCAATCATCATGCTGGCTGGCTTCATAAAAAAAATTAGGTTCATTCATAGATAAAAAAGCAACATGAGATTGTTCTGAGTCTTTAATCAATTTCCTTCTTGTCTAAACTCCTTTATTTATATCTCCAATTATCTGATTTTCAGGATGATTCTTTCTAACAATTCTGAGAGGTGATTTTTCTTCTTTCTACTGATTTGTGTCAGCCCGAGTATTCGTATCTTCATCTGATTCATATTCTTCCCTTTCTGATCCTTGGACCTGTTCATCTTCATCTTCAACTATATCTTCTCTGCTTGGTTCAACACTGCTTACATTTATGACTGGGATTTCCTTATCAACTTTTATGTCTATACAATCAACCAGTTTATGCAGTCTCTTATTGTAACATCTATACCCTTTACTATTTGTAGCATAACCCAAAAATATACCTTCATCATCCCTGTCATCATATTTGCCAATATTTGCATCATTGTTCTTGATATAATATTTACTCCCAAAGACTTTAAAATGCTTGATTGAAGCAGGTCTTCCAAACCATAGTTCATAAGGAGTCTTGTCATTGTGTGGCCTGAGATGATCTTTGTTAAGGATATGAATGGTTGTATGAATTTCTTCTACCAAATATGTCTGAGGTATGTTCCTTTCATTCATCATTGATCTTGCCATTTGTTGTAATGATCTATTATGCCTCTCAACAACTCCATTTTGTTGTGGAGTCCTTGGAATTTTGTACTCTCTTTTGATCCCATGTTTATCAAATAACTCTTTGAAGTTCCATGAACTAAACTCTCCTCCTCTATCAGATCTTACTGCCTTTAATATTTTTCCTGTTTGATTCTCATTCAGAGCCTTAAACACATTGAATTTTTCAAATGCTTTAGATTTTTTCTTCAGAAAGGGAACCCATGTTAGTCTAGAATAATCATCAATAATCAACATAAAATAATTTTCTTTTCCTATACCTTCTTTCCTTGATGGTCCACATAAATCCATATGTACTAACTGGAGAGGTTTTTCTGTTGAAGGAAAGTTTTTATATTTGAACTCAGCACGAGTAAGCTTTCCTATCTGGCAGGGTTTACAAACAGAGTTGTATGGCTTTGATATCTTCAGAATATATTTTACTGCCCCATTATTTCTGAGCTTGATTATATGATCAAAATTTATGTGTCCAAGTCTCCTATGCCACAACCAACTTTCATCATACTTACTTAAGTGACATTCTTCCTTTTCTTCTTTTAACACATAGACATTGCTTTCTGTTCTTATCCCTTTTGCAACTAGCTGTCCTGAATTCATAGATTTTATTCTACAGTCTTTAGAGGTAAAAATGACTTCACATCCTCAGTCACAGACTTGATTGACACTAAGAAGATTATGTTTTAGGCCTTCTACAAACAACACATCTTGATATTTCCCTTTTCTATTACTCAAACTTACCATTCCTTTACCTTTTATTTTTCCTGGTGCATCATTTCCAAAAGTTACATTCCCTGATTTTATTTCACTTAGAGTTAGAAAATTACTTTTGTCTCCAGTCATATGTTTGGAACATCCACTGTCAATATACCAGGGATTATTTTGTCTTTGGGATGATAACACTAGTCCACACTTGTCATATGCTTTCTTCTTCCAAACCTTGACATTTTCAGCAGTGGGGATCAAATCTGGATTGTAATTCCTTAAGCGACAGTCTGCAGCTTTATGTCCATAATTATGACAGTTGTAACATTCTGGTTCACTGAATAACACATCATAATGATTGTTATGCTCATAAATGTTTTTGTGTTTCCCCTCTGTCCTTCTCCCATTCATCACATGATTTATAGTCTATGATTGTTTGTTGCTTGGTTGTCTCAATCTTTCTGGTGGCAGATAATTATTCCTTGAAAAACTTGATTTCTCGTATCTAAATATTAAAGAACAATTTATAGCTTTGTAACCAAAGTTAGAGCAGGAAAAACAATAACCATAGAAAAAACCTTTGTACCTTGAAAAAGTTTGTCTTCTTTGAGGAGGTCAATTTCTTTCATGTCGATAATCTCTCTGATCTACAGATTCGGTTCTAGTACTTTTTCTTTCATTCCTTCTTGGTGGCTGACTTTCTTTCTTTGTTTCTGCAAAGTGACTGTTGTCAATGTTTGAGGATTTGAAAAACTTGATAAGTTCTATATTACTTGGATGATCACTACTTGATCCTTCTTCATACTCCAATCCAACTTTCAACTTTGGGTTTCTTTGGTGATTTAGAATGGAGGTTAATCCTTCTGAGGCTTTAATACTTGGCAGATTTTGGTGATACAATCCCTTAAACTTCTCCATTTCTTTTATGGTTTTTACTATCGCTTCTTCTAAGGCTTCACACCTCACTTTCTTCTCTAAAAAATGTTGTTTCAGTATGTCTTCTGTTTTCTTTGCCTCTTCTAGTTCCACTTTCAGCAGGGAAAAATCTTCATCAGGTTGTTTACTGTCTTTCTCGAACTGTATCAACAATTATTTTTGCTTTTTGTTCTTAATTCTAAGTCTGTCAATCTCTTCCAGTGCACTGATCAGTTATCCTTCCATATCAACCACAACTTATTCATCATTATCATCACTGTCTATGCTTTTATTATCATAATCCTCTTTGTCCATAAGCATGAAGTCATTTACCTTATCTTCACATGAAGAGTCACTATCGGTGTCTTCTGAGGAATTGTCATTATTTGCATACAAAATTTTCTTCTTACTGTATTTCTTGAATTTGTACATCTTTTCATCATCAGAGTTCTGGTCCTTTTTCTGATGGGGACACTTACATGCAAAATGACCTATTTTACCATAGTTAAAGAATTTGAAGGGAAACTTGCCTTAATATTTTCCTGATCCTTTCTTTAACCTTCTCACAAATTTTGCCTCAATATCATCTAATTCTGAATCAGTATTCTTGTCTTCTTTAAATGATGCTTCTCTAGTAATGGATTTATCTTTGATAATTCTCATTTCATATGTAGTTAAAGTTCCTAGAATTTGATCAATGGACAGATTTTTAATATCATTTAGTTCTTCTATTGCAGAGACTTTTGGGTTAAATATATCAAGAAGAGATCTTAAAATCTTCTGAATTAAGAGTGATTCTTCAAACTTCTCACCAAGACCCTTCATGGCATTCACAAGTTCTTCAAATCTTAAAAAATACTTGCTAACTGTTTCATCTTCATTCATCTTTAGTTGTTCAAACTTCAACCTAAATGTTTGAAGTTTGGCATCTTTTACTTTCTCATTTTCTTCATAGCTACTAATAAGTTTATCCCACATTTCTTTGGCAGATTGAAGATGCTTCACCTTTACAAACTCGGCTTCTGCAAGTCCATTCAAGATAGAATTCATTCCCTTAGCATTAAATCTAAATTCTAATTTATCATCCTTGGAAGCTAGCACAACAGGATTTATGTATCCAATCTCTACTACATCCCAAACATCAACACCTAAGGCCATTAGGTATGTTCTCATTCTAACCTTCCAAAAGGAAAAATTTGTTCCATCAGACAAAGGAGTCTTACTAGTTGAAGTTCCTTCATGACTTGTCATGTTTAAGCTTACAAATATACCTTTAAATAAAAGGAACCTGCTCTGATACCAATTGTTGAAATTACTAAGACAACTGAGAGGGGGGGTGAATCAGTTGTCACTGTGCTTAAACAATATTAATTCAATTAAACCATTTTTAATTTTTCATCAAGTGACCATCAATATTATACATCATATGAACACTAGAAATAATGAGCATCAATCACACATAAGATATACACAGAGACATATTTTCACGAGGAAACCCATAAAGGGAGAAAGCCTCTTCTTCTTTGAAATGATGGACAATCTTTTAAGTTTTGTACATCATCCATGTTTGAGCACCAACTCAAAGTGAGGCTACTACCTCTGTTTTATAATCTCCAACTTGTTTGAGAGCACCAACTCTCTGGTTTCTCTAGTACCCACTAGAAGGAAGCACCAACTCCCTGAGTGTTCTAGCATCGACTGGATGGAAGCACCTACTTCCACTTTTACAAGCACCAACTTGCATATAGAAAACTTTGTGTTTTCCCAAGCACCACCCTGCCACCTTGTTTTTCTAGCCACAACTAGATGGAAGCTACAACTCCCAATATTCAAGCACCAACTCGAATATCAGAGGACCACAGGCCTCCCTAGCACCACCCTACCTCCCCGGTTATGAATAAGTGATTTAAAAACAAACAATATAGATGTCTCAATTCTTACCCCTTCTTTTCTCTTCTACAATTCTTCTCTGCTTCAAAAACTGTTCTACAATTCTGCTCTGCTTCATGCTATTCTGTTATTCTGCTATGCTTCATGTTATTCTTCTATTCTTCTCTTGCTTCTATCTGTTCAACAACTGTTACTCATCTCTGAGTTTTATCTCAAGCTCTACAACCTTTAATTTTACTCTTCTTACCATTCATCACAGTTTTCCGGTTAGAACAACCAACGTTACACAGTCACTTCATGTCTCCTTTTATTCACACCTGCCTCATCAGTTACACCTCGAATCTTCTTGGGCAAAAACGCCTCATCAACTGAATCACCAACCGATCAAGAATCATAAATCCATTTTTATAACTAAATCATAATTGATGAATTAACTGTGAAGTGCAAAAGTATCCCTCCGATCATATTCAAATTCACCTGCATCGTTGGATTAAATTGGTAGGATTTTGCGTTTATCTCATATGCCCACTAGCTGTGACCCAGCGCTAAACAGAATTTGAATTTCGTGATCTCGCATCTTAGCATTCCTATGATAAAGGATATAAACACTCCAAGTTGCGATATCTGATACTCCGATATGGAGCTTAGCACCGTTAGCTTCTTCCCCTCACGTGACCATCGACGGTGACCACAGGCTGTGCCAAAAGGCGCTTCATATTTCGTGAACTGATAAACTTCATTAAGCCTGATAAATGGTCGAGATATCCAAGGATTCGATGGTCTAAATCTCATCACTATCTCTCATATCACGATTCCTGTGATGAAGGGTCTTGATTCTCCAAGTCGTGATCATCGAGACTTCGAGATGGAGCTTAACATGGCTAGCTTCTTCCTCCATCTTCCGCAGATGTAACCATTGGCTATGACCACAGCCTTATTCGAAAATGCATTTCGCACTTTTGTGTCTTGGGTATTTTGTCGTGCTCTAATCTATCGCCATGTGCCCCTCTTGGATCAATGATCCAGATCTTATCGTGATTTTTCCACTTCACGAGGCTTCTTCATGCCTGATCAACTGTCCACAATCCTTGGTGATTTGACGGTCCAGATCTTTTCGTGATCTTGCATATCGAAATTCCTGTAATGAAGAGTCTCGATACTCCAAGTTGCAAACGTTGAGATGGAAATTAGAAATTATCTCCTTCCCTTAAGCCTTCGACGATGTGACCTTGAAATATGAATATTCGCCAATCAAATCAGCACTTCTTTCCTTTGACATTCTAGTCAGCGAAATGATGATCTTTCGCCATGTGTCCTATGGAACCAATGGTCCATATAATATCGCGATTTCACCACGTGTCCTTCTTGAATCAATGGTCAAGATCTTATTGTGATGTCACATATCATGAGTTTGAACCTCTTTCCTTTGGATTTCCTGATCTTCGAAACTCCCAAACAAAACCTTTGTCGTTCTTTGACTTTTTTCCTCCTTCTGAGCTTACACTGTTGATCTTGCCAATATCGCTAAGCTACTGATCGTGCTTATCTTTTCCATCTGATTGTGTTGAACTTCTCCATCAATGAAAAGCATGTGCCATCAATGACAAACATGCATACTCTGCCTCTGTATAAAAACATGCCAACATATATGTCCTTGCATATATTTCTATGTATCACAATTTATGCCATTAAGGCTTTTAATAGCTTATAGTTCTAGGATACAAATGTTTCCAAAAGGGTGTCTCTTGAAGTCTTTAACGAAGCGTGTTCGTCCCGAGAATAATAATTTATGTATAAACATACCAAGTCACATGGAATACAGGTTACCAATATAATTTTGCTATACATGACCTAGTCTTTCTATAAAAGCGACATAGAACTTTAGTCTTAAATCTGGCCAACAGAAAAGATTGAACGAGTCTCACTCCTGTCCTCTCTAACGTTGAAGGAGTGGGTCGTATATCGTTGAAGTCTGAGGTTAGTACCCCTTCGTGCAAGTTGTACGATGAAATCCAACCAAACGTTACCCTAACTAAAACAAGAATTGGCCTTGCTAGTTCGTGCGAGTTGTATGATGAAATCCAACCAAATGTTACCCTAACTAAAACAAGAACTGGCCTTGCTATTTATGAATAAAAAGTTCTGAGCCACCATCCTCCTTTGTATTAACTCGGCATGAGAAATGGGAAAGTGGTTGTCAGGGTCGCATTGAATCCTTCGTCAATCGATTTAATGGATGCCTACACAAAGTCCTTTGCGAGGCCTATCACCTAGCCTTTGTGTCCACTGTTGGTTAGGCCACATCCCAAACATCACATGGCAAGGTATGGGTTCCTTAATTGTCTTCTCATTGTGCTTATGAAAGAGTTGAATGAGGTTTTGTTCCCTCCATTCGGTTGCATTACTCTGCTTAACCTTCTCGAAGGATGAAAGTGGAGGATTGAGTTGATGTATAAGTTGTGGAGAGATTCTTCATGACAAAAAACAGAACGGATGTTGAAATGCTCATGGTCATCTTCTCCGAACTGGGTAAGCATACTTCTCCATTAATGGTTCTAAAACCTTTATGAACATTCTCAGTACTCCGCATTCTTGTCCCGACATCAATGATCTTGTACAAGAATTTTATCAGGGATACAATATTTTCTTTTACTCATAGGGTTTCTTTTTGTTGTCCCTCTATTGTGCTGGTGTTGAGCCTCTGGAAGACTACGCAAACTTTTTAGTCCACAACTTGATTTAGTAGGGTAAAATTCACCCAATGTATTGCATGTTAAACACCGCAGTTGGATCAATCCTAATCATAACCCTCTATGTGTACGTTTGTGTGGAGATTCATTTGGGTTAGATTAACAGTTCTGATGTGGTAAAGCTTAGGATGGAGATGATTCAGTTTCAAGCATAACTCTCCATGTATGTTATATTTTGTTCAAGTGAAAAAAAAATACTCTCGATATGATTTAATAACATTTGTTGCCTCTATCGGGTACTATCGCGATGAATTTTGTTTGGAAGTCTACCATTCTGTGTATTCTTCCAAACCCTAGTTGACCCTTACAACTGAAATTCTTTTTGAAAGATTTATGTATTCTCATTTAGCATTGCTCCATATATAAAATATGGTGTTTTGTGTATCAGATAATTCTCTTTAAGAACATACCCTACAATATGTAATTATTTAAAGCTGTAGTTAAATTGGGTTATCATCTTTCATTTGTTGTTTTCCACTTGGTAAACACCATTCAAAACTTGGTAAATCTGGTAAGGATGTTAGCTCTATATTTAAACATCATTTACAATCATCATTTTCAGCATAGACAGTCAGTCCTTATAAATTTTTGATGATGTCATTAGCATATAGCATTCTACTCTATGTGTAAGGTTTGAGTAATGCATTCAGTCTGTTCGTAGCGCATGACCCATGCAAATTCAGACTCTAATGTAAAATCTTATTTTTTTATTTCTTTTCTGAAGAGTTGGATTTATATATTTTTGGTAGCCTGTTGTTGCGAGGGTACCCATCATGAAGGTCTTAGACTACCCTCCCTTTGGCCTAGGATGTCGGGTCAACTGAAACGCGATAGGGAAGGCACCAAGTTCCCAAATTTCAATTTAAGTGTAATTCTCCATAAACCTTTCCTATCATTAATCATTATGTTGCAAAATAATAATACTGAGTTGTATTTCTTTAGAGGTACTTCAACCATGTGCAGTCCTGAATACAGGCCCTTGCCATGTGCACAAAAAGGTATTTGGTTTCCATTTTTCCACTCTCAAAGAAGGCCCTAGGTTTCCTAAGGGTTGACACGATTCTCAAATGAGAATGCTATCATCGTGGGTGAATTTTTATTTTTATTTTTATTTATTTATTTATTTATTATGTCTGGAGGAATCAACAACTAGTTGGGCATGTTCTCATGTTACACGTGGCCGTGTTATCCAACCGCTACCACTATAATCTCCAGGTGTGCCCACAAGGCCCCATACACGGCACGTAGTGTAAGTCAGGGGGAGTTGAACTCGAAACCTCATGGAACTTCATTTTCATGGCACTTGCCAATTGAGTTGCCCCCTGGGGGCCTCGCGGGTGAAATTTGTTCCTTCAAATGATAGCGTATTTTATTTAACTCCATACCTCTAAATTTAAAGGAAGGGTATGAGGATCAAACCTTACTACTATGTAAAATAAATTACTGGTATATATAGAACATGGCTGTGGACTTATTCAAGTTGTATAGTGAGTTTTTATATGGGAATATACATAGTCCCTTCATTCAAACAATAGATCTGTTATATAAATTTTTCTGGGATGAATAGAAATACGTATCTGTGAATAGTGATTATGTCTTGGCTCCTTCCAGTTTTTACTCTAGATCCTGCAAACAAATTCAGACGATTTTGGGTTTAATCCTGTAGCTTTACGTTTTGAGTATTACTGCTGAAATATATGATTCAAGGGTATATACTCTTTACTTCAAATACCTTACTAATGTATCATTTTATTTCCAGCTTCTGTATGTGATCTGCTAGCCCATTCGTTTATTATTTTCCTTCCCAGGTCGTCATTTGTGACTAGGCAGACTAATTGCTCTCCATCCTTTCATTTCCATGCAGTTCAACTATGACTAGTTAGGCTATTCTTTTTCATTATTTCATTTTCCAGAAAATGCATTTATGATTAATTAGACTATTTCTCCTCCATTATGTTTTGCACCTATTGAATATACATATATCAGGAATTTAAAATGAGTCATGCAATTTGTATGGTTATCTATACAAATATATATTTATATATATCCATACACATAGTTATTTCCTATTGTATAATCATTCCAACAGTAATTTAATTCGATAGAACAAATCGCCCCGAAATAAGAGATACTCCATAGGGAGATGCCTATACGCATAGGTATGTAAAAGTTTTAAATCCCATAATTACTTCCAGAATAGTGTCTGCACAATCCTATTTCAAAAACAAAATAACTAGATATATGTATGAGACACTGATCTAGTGGTGATCTCTAGCATAATATAATGAAATAGTATTCTATTTAACACAGCTATGTTTTCTAATAAATTACCAAACCTCGATTTCCATCCTGTAAAGATACTAAAATACTTTTTTCTCGATAGTTAACAATTTAAACTCTATGAGTTTACCCTACATTTCATTTCATTCCTTCAAAATTATATAAAACGATGTACTCCATTCATTCTTAAACAGATGCAATTTGATCATTCAATAATTAATCATGACATGCAAACAGAGAAGGAGAAAGTAGACGTATCTGAAATAGTTCGCAAGAAGACAAAGGGAATAACCACATTCCTTCCAATCGTAGAACAGGGCAGCCAAAATCACTTGTCTTGTTCACCCCCTAGCCTGACCATGAATCCATAAGGGCTAACTCGGAACTCCTCCTCAGCCATGTCTCATTCCAGAAGTCTTATCCTTGCCTCAAACTCAGCAAGTAGTGCTCATAACAGCAAGCCAAAAAAAATGAATTCTTTTCCCTAGCATACTCAACAACGTCCTGCCTACTAACATATGTTATTTAACCAAACAAATGTTTTTGCCCAGGTCTTTCTTTCCCCCCTTGGGAATTTTCGCATATTTTTAAATCCCTGATTTTCAGGGGCTACCAATGGACAAATATCTGATTTTCCACTTTTATAAATCATCCCAGAGGTACTTCGAACATGTTCCCCATTCATGGAGTCATGGTCAACTGATTTTAACTTGGTTGTTCCATTTGTCCTCCTGCAATAAATATAAAGCATTATGTTTTCATACAAGTGTCATAGTCAAATAGTTAGTTGGGTCAAATCAGATCTCTACCCAAAAGTCATAATAATTAATTATAATTTACCAAATTCGAAATTCGGGATTGCCAAAAATGGCAAAAATTTCCCAAATTTGAATTTACCAAAAACTGAATAATTTTTCTAACAATTTTCGAATTCAAAAATAATTTATTTTTAGGGATGTCACATGTGGTATAATGTTACATTGTGACTAAACCTAGCATATACTTACATGAACATTGTAATGTTATTCCCATGGCCAAACCTTACTATGTAGTGAACATTTCCCTATGTCGTGATGTGTCGAACATTTCCCTATGTCGTGATGTGTCAAACATTTCCCTATGTCGG
The DNA here is from genome assembly GCA_009831015.1 of Picea engelmannii. NCBI lineage: Eukaryota > Viridiplantae > Streptophyta > Pinopsida > Pinales > Pinaceae > Picea > Picea engelmannii. The sequence continues at coordinate 122,993 of ML802359.1, forward strand.
TATGTAACGAACATTTCGTAGCGTCGATATGTGACGAACATAGTCCAGGGTCGCATTATCACTATCATATCCCAATGTCGCAATGTGACAAATAAATTGGTTGTGTGAATAGTAATGTCACAATTTGATGAACAAAAATATACATGGCATTGACATGAACATAGCCCAATTGTCATAATGTGATGAACATATCCTCATGTTCTAATGTGACACACTTAAATTGACATCAAAATGTGACAGACATTTTGAAACATCCCAATCTAACAAACAAAACCCTTTGTTGCAATGTGATGTACAAAACCCAATGTGGCAATGTGAGAAACATAGACCAACATTGCAATGATATGAACATTTCTTGACATTGCAATATCAAGAACATCACCTTATGTCATCATGAGACGAACATTGTCACAATTTGATGAATATAACGTGATGTAATAATAAGACTAACATTTCTCGATGTCGCATTGAGACAAACATTTCTCTATGTCACAATGCATCAAACATTTCCGGAAGTCACAATGTAATGAACATTTCCTCATGTCGCAATGTGAAAAACATTTCTCGACGTCACAATGTGACGAACATTTTGTGATGTTGCAATGTGACAAACATTTATTGAAATCCCAATGTGATGAACATTTCTTGATGTCACAATGTGATGAACATTTCCCAATGTTGCAATGTTATAATCATTTTTCGATGTCAAAATGTGACGAACATAAAATGATGTCATAATGAGATGAACATACCCTAATGTTCCAATGAGATTAACATTTATCAACATCGCATTGTGACAAACATAGCCTAATTTTACAATGAGACAGACATTTCATGATGTTGTAATGTGTCAAACATAACTAGATGTCACAATGTAATGAACAAAATCTCATGTCACAATTTGATGAACAAAACCTCATGTCATAATATGAAAAAGAAAAATTGATCAACATTGCAATGCGAAAGTCCCATAGAAAACCATCGTTAAACATAATCAACATGGCCCACCATAATCATCTCCAGAAGGTCAATGAAGGTCAATGAAGGGTATGATCAATAATAGTTAGCCTTGTTGAACCATAGTCAACAATGGTGAAGGTCAAGTATGATCAACCATACTGAACTTTGGTCCATGTCAAGCTCATTCATGGTTAACCATAGTCAACAATGGTTATGACACATTGTGATGAACATTTTTTGATGTTGTAATGTGACGAACATTTCCTGATGTCGCAATGCAACGAACATTTCTCGACGTTGAAATGTGTTGAACATAACTTGATGTCACAATGAGACAAATATTACCCAAGGTCACATTGTGATGAACATACCCTAATGTCACAATGAAACAAACATTTCTTGAAATTGTACTGTGATGAACATAACATAATGTTGTAGTGAGACGAACATTTCCTCATGTCACAATGTGTTAACAATAGTCAACCCTAGTCAACCATAGTCAACGATGGTGAAGGTCAACTATGATCAACCATATTGAACTTTGGTCCACGTATGCTCATTCATGGTTAACCATAGTCAAACATTGTTAAGGTCAACCATAGTAAACCATACTCTTTGTCATGGTCAACAATAGTCAACCATAGTCATAATTAAGGTGAAACATGGAGAATGACATTGATAGTCATGATCAATCATGGTCATGGCTATCCATGGTCATTGATGGAAAAAAACTATCAAACATAGTAACCATTGTCAACCATGGTCGATCATGGTCAACCACAGTCAACCATAGTGAAGGTCACGCTCAACCATGGCCAACCATAATAAACCAACGTCAACAAAGGTCTACCATTGGTAACCATGGTTGTGGTCAATATCATGGATAACGATTTTCAACCATGGTTAAGAAATGAAAACCATGGTGAACCATGGTCAAGGTCAACCACATTCAATCATGGTCATGCTCATGCTCAACCATGGTCAATCACAGCCTACGATAGTAAACCAAAGTCAACCAATGTATATGGAAGTTAACCATGGTCACGGTCAATCATAATTAACCATGGTTATGGTAAGCAAAGGTCAATTGCAATTAACCATGTGCATGGTCAATAATTATTTATTAACTTATTAATTAATAATACATCAATACTTTGTTAAGCCCTAATATTGGCTCATTACCCCTTAATTGGGGCATATTAGATTAGTAATTCTATTTTATTTATGTCGGCTTTACGACATTAGTTGTAATTTAGATTAGTAATGTTATTTTATTTATGTCAGCTTTAGGCCATTAGTTGTAATTATACCTCCTAGTCTCCTATATATACCAAGGAGACATTTTCATTTTGAATCATCTTGTACTTGAACATTTAAGTG
>ML802359.1:129750-144109 GCA_009831015.1 Picea engelmannii
TTGGGTATTTTTAAGACTACAACCATACAAACAGATGTCCCTCAAGCAAGCCAAGAAGGATAATAAATTATCACCAAAGTACTATGGCCCTTATAAGGTGTTGCAAAAGATTGGTACTATGGCATACAAATTGGAGCTACCTGAATCTTCAAAAGTACACCCAATTTTCCATGTTTCATGCTTAAAGAAGGTTATAGGCGACAAGATCCTAGTTCAAACTATATTGCCAGAACTTGACGAGGAAGGAAAAATAATATTGGAGCCTGAAGCCATCATGACACAAGAATTCGCCAACTGAGGAACAGATCCATTTCAGAGTATCTCATTAAATGGAGGAAACTACCAGCTGAAGATTCCACTTGGGAAGATGAATATTTTATACAGAAGCATCCAGAGTTACTCAAGCATTGCGGAAAACACTTGTCTCAAGGGGAGGGGCATGTTAAGCCCTAATATTGGCTCATTACCCCTTAATTGGGGCATATTAGATTAGTAATGTTATTTTATTTATGTCGGCTTTAGGCCATTAGTTGTAATTTAGATTAGTAATGTTATTTTATTTATGTCGGCTTTAGGCCATTAGTTGTAATTATACCTCCTAGTCTCCGATATATACCAAGGAGACATTTTCATTTTGAATCATCTTGTACATGAACATTTAAGTGGGGTAAAAGGAGGTTGCCCCCTCGAAGAGGATTATTATCTGAAATTATCTCTTTTTCAAGGCGTTGAGTACTTTTTATGAGGTTTTTCTATTCTATATTGATATTTGGTTCCTAACATACTTTATCGATGTATTAATACATCAACAAACCTTTTGGAAGGTCATAATGTAAGAAACAACAACCCTTCATCCCAATATCTTTACTAATGTATATATTATTTACTACTATATTGTTCGACAACACAGGTATTCCAACAGAGGAAGAACACCTTCAGTAACCACTCACATGACTAGATCAAAGATCAACACACTGATGTTTTCACGTGCTAAAACCCCTATGGGGAAACATCCACAACCCTAGCCAATACGGACACTTGGAGAGGTTTATTAATGCAAAAGAAAAAGATTACAAAGATATTTTACAAGAGAGTTTCTCACAATCGATCATCGACAAATGACCCTCCATGTTATTTAAGTAGAGATCATGGACCAATCGGGTGTTAATCCATGGATCAATGGACATTAATATCGAGGAGAGTATGAACTGTCGGATCACTCTATGTTGGGAATATATCGTGATCGTCATATTTCCTAACTACAAATGCATACTAACGCATACTAAAGAAACACACTAGGAAACACACTTTTACCTAATGATACATTAGACCAAGTAGATCTTAACTAACTCCTAAGTATCTAAATATCCTAACATCCCCCCTTAAGAACAACTTGGGATATGATTGAAGGACTTACAATAGTGACACAATAGGAGAAGGATGGAGGCATTATAGCCTATCCCCCCTTAATGAGAACTTCCTGAACTCCTAACATAAATCGAAGTTTGGAAAACTTCACTTCTGTAAGAGACTTTGTGAAATTGTCTGCAACCTGATCTTTTGTAGGGAAAGAGAGCACTTCAATAACTTGATCATGAATGAGATTTATGATGAAGTGCATGTATATCTCGATGTGTTTTCTACGCTGATGTTGAATTGGGTATTGGGCGAGATTGATGGAACTCTGATTGTCACACCAAAGGCTGGTTGGATTTTGTTTCTGGAATCCAAACTCTGAAAGGATCTATCAAAGCCACAAGGCTTCCTGACTTGCATTTACCATTGTTCGGTACTCTTCTTGTACTGAAGAAAGTGAAATAACCTGTTGTTTCTTATAGGCCCAAGTGACAAGTCCTGAACCAAGGCTCAAAACATAACCTGCAGTAGACTTTCGATCATCAGGGTCATTGGCCCAATCTGAATCAATGAAATCAACAAATAAAGGAGTCCCCCCTTAACTGTAATGTATCCTAAACTGAACTGTACCACAGACATAGAGAAGTATCATTTTATCTTCTTTCCAATGGATTTCATGGGGTGTTTGCATATACCGAGAAACAATAACAATAGAAAATGAAGGATCAGGACATGTATGAGTCACATATAAGAGGCTACCAACTAACTGATGGTATAGGGTGGCATCAACTTCAAGAGAAGTACAAGTGGCAGTAATCTTGGCTCCTGACTCGAAGGGAAGGGGTTTCTTTATAATCATCCATGTGAAAGCAACGAAGAAGGTCACAAGCATACTTAGACTAGGAAAGAAAAATTCCTTCATTGGTTTGAAAAACTTGGAGGCCAAGGAAGGCCAAGGAAATAGTGCAAAAAGCCTAAGTCTGTCATTTCAAATTTCTTCTTAAGGCTAGTTTTCACATGGTTTAAAAGTTTTGAGTCACTACCAGTAAAGATAAGATCATCAACATAAAGGAAAAGGATTATGAGATCGATTTCTACATTTTTGGTATAGATATTAGGATCAGAATGGCATCTAGAGAATCCAGTGCCAATAAGAAAGTTGTCCATTTTGGCATACCAAGCTCGAGGAGCTTGCTTGAGACCATAAAGATATTTCTTAAGGTGAAAAACAAGGATAGATTCATTCTGGACATAGCAAGGAGGTTGTTCCATGTATATTTCTTCTTGCAAATCTTCGTGCAAGAAGGAAGATTTAACATCCATCTGATGGACTTCCCATTTATGTGAGGCAACAAGGGTAAGAAAAAGTCAGATGGAATTCATTTTGGCTACAGGGGAAAATGTTTCATTATAGTAAATTCCTTCAACTTGGGAAAAGCCTTTGGAAACTAATTGACCCTTGTGTCTTTCAACACTTCCATCTAATGCATGCTTAGTTCTGGAGACCCATTTACATCTGACAAGTTTTCTTCCTTTTGGAAGAGGTACAAGATCCCAAGTATCATTTTCCATTAAAGAAAGATACTCTTCATTCATTGTTGTATCCCAATCTAGATTACCTGAAGCTTCTGCAAATGTCTTTAGATCATGAGTTTCTGAAACTTGATCCAAAAGAGAAGAGGCTTGCTAAAACTGTGAACGTGTCTGACGCTGATATGAAGGATCACCGATAAGATCTCTATCTGTTTCTCATGTTGAATGAACCCATCTAGGAAGCTATGGAGTTGGTGTTGGTTCAGGTTTAAAGGACTTATCTGGAGGAAGGTGAGCAGGCGGAGGTGGATTTTCATCCTCACTGTCATCATCTGAAGAAGAAACCGGAATAGAAGAAGGCACAAATGTCAAAGATGGCTCGTGAGATGAAGAAGTCACAACCATCGAATTAGGATCATAGGCCAAAGAAGGCACAAACATCGAATTAGGATCACAAGTCAAGATATTTTCATCAGATTTAACATATTTCTAATAATAATTTCATTACAATGTGGTTGAAGAAGTTTGTAACCTTTGACATCTTCAGATTAACCAATAAATATACACTTCTCACTTTTAGGATGCAATGCTTTCCTTTTCTCATCAAGACAATGTGATCCCATGTTATACTTCCAAATACATGGAAGTGACTTACATCTGGTTTAATTTTATTCCAAGCTTCTTCCGGTGTTATATTTTTAAGAGTCTTTGTGGCAGTGCGATTGACTATGTAATTTTCACAGTTTATTGCTTCTGCCCAATACTTTAGAATTAATCCCTTAGATTGGATCATACAATTAGCCATTTCTTTTAATGTGTGGTTCTTTCTCTCAATAACACCATTTTGTTGTGGTGTATATGGAACAATGTGTTGCATTTGGATGCCCTATGTAGTCCAATAACTTGTAAAATTATTGTTCACATATTTGCCTCCATTATTTGTTCTTAAATTTTGAATTTGATGTCCAGATTTCTTTTCTACAAGGGCCTTATAGGCAAAAAAACTTGTCAAAAACTTTTCTCTTAAGTTTTAAGAATTAAACCTAAGTACGTCTAGGAAAGTCATCTATTAAAGTTAAGAAATACTTGCACCCATAAAAATAAGGAGAAGCAAGTGGACCACGCAAATCACTCTAAACAAGCTGCAAAGGGCCCAAGGTGTGCAAAGAGACACGTTTGTCAAAAATGTCTCAATGATGTGATGCATGAGCATATCTCCACATCAGCCATCAAGCTAGCCAACCCATGTCAGCGCACACATTCAATGGGAAGAGGCACAACCTCATTTCAAACTTGAAATTTGAATGTAATTAATGTTGTAGGTTGTTGAGCCATGAGGTCATGCTTTTCACAGGCTGTAGATAAGGAGGACTTTAATGTTTGAAGGCTGAAATCTAGATCCGATTCTGGACTAGACAGCCCATTCAATGTAATTGAATAGGGTAGGTAGATTGGAGGGAAGATCTCAAAGAGCCCCCTCATGTAAAAGATCGAGAGATATTCTTTGTATTATCAGAGTAGTAGCAAGAAGAGAGATCATAGTAGAGTATGCAGAGAGAGTAGAGAAGGATCCGAGACTCTGTTAAAGTTCATGATCAGAAAACCCTTGTAAAAAGAGGCATTTTTATTAATACAAGCTAGAGCAGTTTTTCTTGTATATTGTCTGTGTTGTGTGAATGTCTTTGTGTGTTCAATATATGTTGTAGATGTATGTTAGGTATGCATTTGTAGGGGTTGTTTGATTTCAGGGTTAGAGGTCTTTGAGGCTTCACATCAGGAGGATGTGACAAAACATTGCAGGTTCTGATAGCCATGCACAAAGGGTGCATTTCTGAATTCTATGAGTTCAGACAAAGGCATGACAGGAGGGCACAGTAGCTAAAATCATCAACTCAGAGGAAGACCTCGAGGTTGTTGAACACCTTGGAGGCAGGGTTGTGTAGGGAAGACACAGTTGCAAAAAGAAACTCTGTTATGAGTTCTATAGAGCTCTGCCAAGTGGGCATTGAGCATATGCACAGGTTGCATTGAAGGAGAACTCTGCTGTGAGTTCAACAGAAGTCATAATCATTGAATATTCTAGACACTCTGCCAGGAGGGCAATGAGTAGGTGCTAGAGAGAACAAAGAGAACTCTTTGAGTTCTAGAATTGGAGAAGAGTCCATAGATGGATATTTGCATGGTTGTTGAACACCCTGTAGACTCAGCAAGAGGTTTCTTGAGTGAAGGAGTGCCGGGAGGGCATCATATTTCTCCATCTGAAGGAGAGGAAAAAGGATAAATTCCTTAGAGGTTGAAGCTACAGGAAAAGCTCAGGATGGACAACACCTTTGTGCGCGAAGACTCTGTAGGGGCATAGAAGTCAAAATAAACCCTTGAGGATTCGAAAGGGCCAAGCTCAGGAGGGTGAGTGCTTTTATACACACAGGCCACAAGAGGTTGTAGAGGGTAGAGAGAGAGAAAATCCTTTGGAAGGTCTGAGCTTAGGGAAGCTCAGGAGGAACAACGTCGTTGAGAACATAGGCGAGACTCAAGGATCATAGAGATCCCAGACGAAGAAACAAAGGTTGAGGCCTTTGGACATTGGAATTTCTTCCAAGCACCCGAAGAAAGAACAAAAGCTCAGGAGAGAGAAAATTTGTCGTCGGATCTGCCAAAAGGATCTGGACCATTGAAAGTTTCTACGTCCAGAGAGTAGCAGGAGAGCGCACAAGATAAGAGGAGATCATAAGCCATCATATCTCACTCAGACAGTCGATAGCCATCGGATTTGTCAGAAGAAGAGTGGAGTTTAACCCTTGTGAACAGAGAACCGGAAAAGTCCCAAACAGTGCAGAGTTATCGAGATTTTGGACTTCGGGATTTCAAAGGTCTCCAAGATAAGAGCTCGAGACACTCCACGACGAAAGTCCCAAAATAGATCAGGACCATCCATTGGAAGGAGGACACGTGTCGTGAGATCAACCACTTCAGGGATTTGGACACTGAGACTAACAGAGGTGAGCATTTTGACTTCACACCTGGTGAAGTCTCGAAACGATCTAGGTCGTCCATCCATTTGGGACACATGGTGGAGATCGAGGAACCCGTCATTATTTTAGATATCGGGGTTTCAAGTTGACAGAGGATTTGTATCACTGGAGGTCACAAGTCGTGAAAATATGAGGACCGTCCATCTGAGGGAGAACACGTTGAAGCAATCCAGGATTCGGAGAAAACCCTGAGAGGATCATGATCATCCGTTTGAGTAGGACACATGGAAGAGATCAGAGGGGTTTCGAAATTTTAGAATTTGGAACTTAGGGAGTTCCGAGGACAAGAGGACAGTGCATTTCAGTGTTTGGAAACCCAAAATCGTGAAAGGAGAAAACCCAAGGAGAATAGCATTTTGGCATTCCGGGTATCGGATTTTCAGGAGTCCAAAGGACAGGAGGTTAGACTCTTGCATCTATAAAACCCAAAATAGGACTGCGGTTTTATGGTAAGTGGTCACATGGACCAGAGGTGTAGCCAAGGGACTAACCCAAGATGAAGCTATTTTGGTATTTCAGTATTTCGGTGATCTGGAGATCAAGGGGACATAGAACTCTTGACATCGGGAAAAAAAAAGTCTCGAAACCCGAAATTCATGGTCGTGTGCAGAAGACCGTGACGGTAGAAGAAGGACCTGTGGATCGAAAGTTGAGATTCCAATAGGGAATCAAAAGAGCTAATCTGGCTCGGGGAAGTGATTGAATGATCCTTAGACCGGGAGGTCAGGCGCAGGACCTGTCGAGGTAGGGTCTTTTGGGTGTGCGTCGCCAGATTTGGTATCAGAGAGAGAACTATGTTTGTATGTTTCAGGTAGAGAGAATGCAAAGGAAGACAGAGCACTGGAGACTCTGTGATTATTGTTTGCAGGTAGGCAACAATCAAGAAGACAGTCAGAGGGACTGTAGGAAGAGGCTGGAGACACTCAGGGTGCAGGGTAACAGTAGCAGGTTTTTCCAGGAGGGAAAAAAGATACAGCAAGATGGATACTAAAGGTCGTAGATATGTTGGAAGGAAAGACCCAGAGCTGATGAGAAAAGAATAAATAGATGAAGAGCTCGCTAATATAAGGGCAGAGATAGAAAATCTTGCATTGCAGATGCAGCAGACCGCCAAGTCACGATGGGTATATGAATGGCCCATGAGCAAGCAGAAGGTAAAGTGGCCAGTCAAGGAGTTGATGGCTAGAATCCAGCTTAGGCTATTAAGAGGATGGTTGAGGCATGTTGAAAACCTCGACGGACTTGAGGAAGTGGTTCAGGTATGTGAACCAGAGACTGGGAGAAATCTCAGTGATGCTGAAGATAAATTGGGATTGGTTGAAGATCTCAAGGACTGCTAGGAGGGCAGCCCAGAAATTCCCAATTACCAAGAGGACAAGGAGTTGAGGTGATTGCAGGATCTCATATACTTTCAAGAAGATAGCCAGGAAATTTCACATTGCCAGGAGGACAATGAATCGAGATCACTGCGGTATCTCATGGACTGCCAGGAGGGCAGCGAAAAGTTCCCTATTTTCCAGGAGGGAACGGGGATAGAAATGAGGCTATGCGAGACTCTCATGAGCTCAGAGGTGGATTTGGATCAGCCAGAGCAACTAACAGAGAAGGAATATTGGAGAAATCTTCTAATGATTGGGGGAATTGAGATATTCCTACCACTTAGCCCAGAGGAGGCAGAAGTCTGTGTTGCAGATGAAGCAGCAACAACAGGGGAAAGCTAGCTAGCTGTGAATTTCAGGGAAGAAGAATTAGAGAAGACATTAGAAGCTACCCAAGAAGAATAAGAACATGATCATTCTGAGGAGTGGCTCAATATTTTTAGCCAGGAAGCTGAAAAAGACTGTAGCATTGGATCTTGCAGAAGAAGAAGGGGCAAAGAACACGAGGTTTGTTGATCTGTGTGAACAGATTGAAGCCTTGAAGAGAAGGGTGATAGTGCAGGGCATGCACATCCAACAAGTGAGGTTGGAAGCAGATGAAGGAGATGACATGGGAGATCATGATGATCTGCCCATTTGTAGAAAGAATATGCAGCTGAGGAGACTGCATGAACAAAGCCAACCACTAGAGAAGCTGGATGAAGTGATCGAGAAGATCATAAGGTTGATGATAAAGTCAACAGAGATTGCCAACAAGGAGAAGCTGGGTAGAAAAGAAGCAGCAACAGCATAGCATCAGAAGAAGCAATAGCAGCAGGGAGATGGAGCAGATGAACAACTCCAAAAATTTGTTTAGGATCCAGGAGGATTTCAATAGCTGAAATGGGAAGCTCATGAGAAGGAGCTCATGAATTTTGTAGCTGAGGATTATGATGCAAGAGCATCTATCCACGTCAGCCAGCCATCCAACCAGCCCACGTTACTGCACACATTCAATGGGAAGAGGCGCAGCCTCATTTCAAACTTGAAATTTGAATGTAATTAATGTTGTAGGTTGTTGAGCCATGAGGTCGTGCTTTGCGTAGGCTATAGATAAGGAGGACTTTAATGTTTGAAGGTTGAAATCTAGATCCGATTCTAGACTAGACAACCCATTCAATGTAATTAAATAGGGTAGGTAGATTGGAGGGAAGAGCTCAAAGAGCCCCCTCATGTAAAAGATTGGGAGATATTCTTTGTATTATCAGAGTAGTAGAAAGAAGAGATATTAGATTAGAGTATGCAAAGAGAGAAGAGAAGAAGTTGAGACTCTGTTAAAGTTTTTTCTTAGAACACCCTTGTAAAAAGAAGCATTTTTATTAATACAAACTAGAGCAGTTTTTCCTGCATATTGTCTGTGTTGTGTGAATGTCTTTGTGTGTTCAATATATGTTGTAGATTTATGTTAGGTATGCATTTGTAGGGGTTATTTGATTTCAGGGTTAGAGGTCTTTGAGGCTTCACACCAAGAGGATGTGAAAGAACAATGTGGGTTCTGATAGTCATGCACAGAGGGTGCATTTCTGAATTCTACAGGTTCAGACAAAGGCATGCCAAGAAGACACAGTAGATGAAATCATCAACTCAGAGGAAGACCTCAAGGTTGTTGAACACCTTGGAGGCAGGTTTGTGTAGGGAAGACATAGTTGCAGACAAAAAATCTGCTGTGAGTTCTGTAGAGCTATGCCAAGTGGCCATTGAGCATATGCACAGGTTTCATTGAAGGAGAACTCTATTGTGAGTTCAACAGAAGTCAGAATCACTGAAGATTCTAGACACTCTGCTAGGAGGGCATTGAGTAGGTGCTAGAGAGAACAAAGAGAACTCTTTGATTTCTGGAATTGGAGAAGATTCCATAGAGGCATCTTCACAAGGTTGTTGAACACCCTGCAGAATCAACAAGAGGATTCTTGAGCGAAGGAGGGCCGGGAGGGCATCATATTTCTCCATATGAAGGAGAGGAAAAAGGATAAATTCCTTAGATGTCGAAGCTATAGGAAAATCTCAGGATGGACAACACCTTTGTGCACAAAGACTCTGCAGGGGCACATAAGTCAAAAGAACCCTTTAAGGATTTGAAAGGGCGAAGCTCAAGAGGGTGAGTTCTTTTATACACACAGACCGCAAGAGGTTGTAGAGGCCAAAGAGAGAGAAAAGCCTTTGGAAGGTCTGAGTTTAGGGAATTTGAAAAGGCTCAATGTCATTGAGAATGCAGGTGAGACTCAATCATCATAGAGCTCGCAGAGGGAGAAACAAAGGTTGAGACCTTTGGAAATTGGAATTTCTTCCAAGCACTGGAAGAAAGTGAAGAAGCTTAGGAGAGAGCATAGATACCGTCAGATCTGTCGAAAGGATCTGGACCGTTGAAAGTTTCTACGTCCAGGGAGAAGTAGGAGAGTGCACAGGAGAAGAGGAGATCGTGAGCCATCAGATCTCGCTCAGATAGACGATAGTCGTCAGATTGTCAGAAGAAGCATGGAGTTTAACCCTTGTGAACAAAGAACTGGAAAAGTCCTGAAGAGTGCAGAGTTATCGGGATTTCAAAAATCGGAAATTCAAGAGTCTCGTTGACAAGAGGTCAGGCTCTCATATTGACAAATCTTGAAAGAAATAGGACAAAGGGATTATGAGGAATGGTCACATGGACTAGGGGCATAGCCAGAGGGGCTAGTTTCTGTGAACATCATTTCAAAATTTCGGCATTTCAGAGATTGGGAGGTTAAGGGGACAAAGAACTCTTGACATCGGGAAACAGAAAGTCCTAAAACCAGAAATATAATCTCCTGTCGGGGAAAAAGTCACAGATGTGTAGAGAGGTCGTGACAGAAGAAGGACCTATGGATCGAAAATTTTAGATTTCAGTGAGGAATCAAAAGAGTCACTTCAACTCAAGGGGAAGTTGAGTGAATGATCCTTAGACTGGGAGGTCAGGCGCAGGACCTATCAAGGCAGGGTCTTTTGGGTGTGCGTCACCATGATGTTTACCAAAAACACAACCGAAAAAAACACAATCTCTTCATGAAACAAGAGGAAGACCAATCACCATCTGTTGATTACATAGTTGTTGCAATAAGTGATAGTTTATATGACTAAACCATTCATGCCAAATTTTTCTCAAGTCATCGATATGAGCAATGAAAACTGATGAAAAAGATGATGACCCAAAGTTTTCAAACTTGTACAACCTGGTAATATCATCAAGAATTCAAGTTGCAATAATATGCTTAGGATCTTTTAGATCCTTGATTACAACTTGGTGAGGTGAAAACTCTACGGTTTTACCTTCACCTGAATGAATGATTTGATATACTGATAGAAGGTTACAAGAGAGACTTGGAATACATAATACATCATTGAAATGACCATTTTCTACTTGAACTATTCCAGATCCTTCAACACTGAGAGATCTATCATCACCAACAAATATTTTATTGGTGTTACGTTCATTTAGAGAAGAAAATATGTCTCTATCCTTATCCAAATGATAACATGCTCTAGAATCAATAAGCCACTCATCATAAGTAGAAGTAGAAGTTGTATTGAAGGAGAAACCAGAAGTTGAAAGTGCATGTCCATGAGAAGAAGACGAAGAAGTAGAATCAATACTTATGTTGTGATTCTTCATCGATGCTTCTAAAGATGTCATCTTCTTGAAACATTTGGACTCATCATGACCATATTTATCACAAAATTTGCAATGTTTGTTAGTCTTCTTATTTTTATATTTTTCTCCTTTGTCTCCATTAGGAGCGGAAGCTATTTGAGTGGGTTTGGGACCCTTATACTTTTTGTTGTTGTGGCGAGGATGTTGCTTCTTGGGATTCTTGGGTTTATATTTCTGATGGAAAACTAAGGTTTTGTTGGAGGTACCTGCAGTGTTGATCACTCCAAGTTGTACTAGATTATCTTTCTCTCTAATCAAAGAATCACAAAATTTCTCAAGATTGTGTTTTTGATAAACTGTCCCTAAAGCCTCTTGCATGGCATAAAAGGGAGATACAAACACAAAATATCCACTACCTAGATTACAAAGAATAATATAGATGCAATGATCTTCGTCTATCTTTATCTTACATTCTTCACATAAAGTTTTGAGTGTTTTAAACTTAGATAGATAGTCTTCAATGCAAGAAAGATCACTTGGACTTAAAGTTAGTACTTGATTTTCTAACTATTGTGCTCGAATAATATTGTGTTTACCAAAAACAGATTAAATCTTTTCTCAAGCTTCTTTGAGTTTATCAATTGATTGAAGGTGGAACCTTAAATCAGGAGATATGGACATTCTGATTAATCCATGTGCTTTGTCATTCCTATTATCCCATTTGAATTTCTTATCAGCATTAGTGGGTGTTGTTTCCTTTCCCAAGGTAATCTAGTACAAGCCTTTACTTCTTAATAAATCCTCCATATGGGATTTCCATTGGAAGTACTTGGTGCTGGTAAGTAAGAGATTAGTTGTAGAATCCATAAATTAAATATGCAGATAATATGGATTTAAAAACTGAAACTAATGATCTGAATGGAAATATCTCCAAAAGTTATGCGGTTTAAAAAAAAAACCGTCACTTAAAACGGACTTCGGATGTGAGAGTTATGCCCTTTTTAAAAAAGGAATAAATGGTAACCAAATGACCCCATGGTGGTGTAAGTTGATTTATGAAGTGACCAACTTTTAGAAAGAGAAGAAGTGAAATACACTTTACAATTTTAGCATGAAGTTTTTTCAAAAAAAGTAACAAAAGAGAGACTTGAACTCAAGACCTCTTACTTAATAAGGCAACTTTTAACCAAATGGGCTAGCAAAACATATTGTATTGTTTTGCAATAGGATTGAGAGTGTTCTTGTTGTTGTTGTTGAAGATGGCCTTGGATAGCGTGCTAAAAAAAATCTCGTTTCACACAAGAAACAAATTTCGCTTCTCGATGACAACAAGTGTTAGATATCAATTAGCTTACCTGGAAGATGCACATTTTCCTATCTGTTTCTAATTTTATGAGATCGCACAGGGTGTGGGGAAAAGAGAACATGCAAATCTAAAAGAGTAGCAACCCGAAAACAAATAATATCAAACCAAAATAAAACCAAAATAATACTTTGCAAAAATTTAAAAAATGTGTATTTAGGCTTGATACCTTTGGATTTGATTGTAATGACCATATATTGGGAAAAGAAAAACCTTTTCGAGTGAAACGAAAAGTGTTCCTGACTGAAACGAGTGCTCTGGATGAAATGGAATAATCATCTCAGCCCAAAAATGTATGAAAATGACAAAAAATGGAGATGAGGAAACTTTGCTTCACGATCTCGATCTACAACGGCAACGAGTCTTCAAACAAACTTTGATACCATGTTCGAAAACACATGTATTTAAACAGAGGATGAACACCTTCAGTAAAAACTCACATAAACAGGTCAAATATAAACACACTGATGTTTTCATGTGGTAAAACACCTACGGGGAAACATCCACGACCCCAGTCAACGCGACCACTTGGAGCAGTTTATTAATGCAAAAGAAAAGGATTACAGAGAGATTTTACAAGAGAGTTTTTCAAAATCGATCATCTGCAAATGAACCTCCATGCTCTTTAAATAGAGATCATGGACCAATTGGGTGTTAATCCATGGATCAATGGTCGTTAAGATCGAGGAGAGTATGAACCATCGGATTACTCTATGTTGGGAACATATCGTGACCATTGGATTTCCTAACTACAAATCCATACTGGCGCAACCTGCCCCTCAGCGGACGGTCGCCTTCTCCAGGACCTTCAACAACTCGGCCCGAAGAGTCAATACTCTTCCAACTCCCCTCAGGAGCCTTTGTTCCCATAGGTTACTCCTTCTTTGAACTGCGCTTGCATATCGGGAGATCGGGTCTCGCGATATCGCGAAACTTGCGACACGCCTTCGAGCTATCGAATACCGAGATCCCGATTCCCGATGGTCAACAGTCAACCTCGGGCTATCGCCACTCATGATTCCGAAGACCTTCTTTTCCAACCTCCGAGCTCCGAACACGCGATGAAACGTGCGATACTCCACGCAATCTTCGTGGGACCGGTCACGACTCGCGCTCTCATGGTTTCTCCGTGCTCCCTTTAGCGCCGGAACCGCCGAAGTGCCGAACCCCGACTCTACAAGATCTCGTGCCACTTGTGCGCGCTCAAATCGACGGTCTTGTTTACGTTGAGAAATCACGACTCGTGATCTCATCGTGCATGCAATACTCGCGCTCGCCAACCCCGATATTCCGATGCATGATGGCCCCCTCCGGGTTCTACCCGTTCTTGAAGACTTCTTTCTTCAAGAAGTTCAAGTCGTCGATTCTCTTCCTCTTGAAGAGTTCTCAGCTCTCCCACCTTTGTGCTGTGTAACTGAACCAAAGGTGATATCCCTCCTGAACTTTGTTCCTCTGACTCCTTCAGAGAACTTTCGAACACTCTCCCTGTGCTCGACTTCAACCTTCACCAACCCTCAACGGTGCTGAAGGTTTCCAGGTTCTGTGCGCTCGCAGTCATAGCTATTCCAACCTTCCCTTCTTAGACTTGCTACTGAGATTTCACGTTCGACCTGCACTTCACCTGCATGACTCGAACAACCAAGTTCATTCTGAGCAAATGCGAACAAGAGTTTAACTGCTTAGCCTCCTCGACGCACTCTATGCGGAGGAATTCAACTGCACTCTATGCAGGAATCTCCTGGCTCAAGCAGAGAAACAACTGAAACCCATTTACTTCATTCTCTCAGGTTTCGAACCTGATATGCAATCACGTATGCAACATATAAAAGATAAGCATAAAAAGAATCAAACATGCACAAGCATAATATCAACAACACACAGAGATCAAACACACCCATGGAATTGAATCAAAGTCTTTCCTATTAATTCAATCTTTGTACATGGAGGTTCTGCCCAAGTTCTCTGCTCTTCTCTTCTCCAGACTACAAGAATGAATTCAATGTACAAAGGAGGGTGCCTATATTCCGTTTTCCCTCTTGAAAGCTAAAACTGT
>ML802360.1:25173-42982 GCA_009831015.1 Picea engelmannii
TATATATATATAGGGATTTAAAAGAAGAAAGGAGAAACAAGAAAAAATATATAACTAGACCATATAATAGAATAAGCTTTGCAATTTCAACATATGGCCAACATATACAATTGAAAACCAGCTAATCACTAAATATTGTCTAACCTTCAATAGATAATTAAGAAATTTTATAACTATGCGATTTATGAAACATTACTTTGGAGATTATAAAATAAAAATACACCCTTCAAAACAATGATGCATCATATATATAATTAAAATTTCTAGACCAAGCCCCTTATTTGTGCTAGTTTCACCTCTGAGTTACAGTGCCATGAGTTGCTTCATGCTCAATAGTTTTTCCATCAGGACAAACCTGGACAAGACAAAAAAAATCCAAGATTATTCAATGGACATATTTAACCTCCAGGATATTCCTACTCAAGATAATAGATCGCTACATTGGACAATCTAGAATATTAAATAAAATATGTATTTTAAAAAATATATTCAACTGCAATTATTTACTATACGTTAAGATGAACTAAATTGAGAATGTCAGAACATACCTTGACAATGCTTACAAGCACCTTATCAACCTTTTTTTGGAGTAGCCCCTCATCATCCTAGATTCCAACATCAACTTACTCACTGAGAACAAACTACAAACATGATAGTTATAGAACTAGAAATAACTCCTGAATGGGCTCCTCTTGGTTTCAAGAATAATTTATTGGAGCCATCTAATCTTGCAGCAAACCTCCCTCGATCTGACGGAGTAGCAACGAAGTCAACATTGTCTTTGTTGTTGCTCTCGTGGATCAAGAGAGGTTTGGTCCAAGATTAGTCAATGCCTAGTTTATTCTCTACTAAACAGGGCCAACCATGTGAAGGTGGAAGCTCTTATGCCCCCCCCCCCCTTCACATCACTCTCAATTCCCCAATACCCAATCTAACTGATATATTTAGGGTAAAAACTGAAGTAGATAGAAATTTAATATTTTTTCTCACAATATGCTTACTACAGATCAGATCTAAACATAAGGGTAAAAAGCAGATAATAGAAATATAACAAAAATTTTCAGATCACATCAAGAAGATAACCATTGATAGAAATTGAATATCAATTCATAATCTGAACATAATATGAAGATAGGTACTGCTGTAAAATAATTCAATGATTCTCAATATGAAACTGGACAATGAACATAATAAATAACAATAGTAAAAGAGATAGGGTTAGAAACCCACATGAGTGTGGAAACCCCCATAAATGTACTCACTAAAGGGATAAGTATCAATTACTTACCTGAGGGCAGACCTTACCAAGTCAGAGAGATATGACTAGCAGGAAAAATAAATCACATTAGACACCAAAAACAATATGACCTCAATCAATCAAATAACCCTCAGAGACCAACATTGCCTTGTAACCATCCACTTTGGGTCACGTTTCTCTTAACACATTAGGAAAACTATGGAGGGTCACAACAACCTTCCTTGAGGCAGACCACACAACATAGAGGTACAACAAAGGTCACAATAGGTAGAGGAAAGTTGACAGTGCCAAGTTTAGGCTGCGACAGGGTCAAGGAAGCCAAAACAAGGCTACTAAGGGGTAGCTACAGGCTGACAGCATCAAGGATATGCTGCAGCAGGGTCAAGGCTGTCGAGGGGAAACTACAGGCTGACAATGCCAAGGATAGGCTGTGGCAGGGTCAAGGCAGCCACAAAAAGGATGTCGAGGGAAAACTATAGGCTGACAACACCAAGGTTAGGCTGCAATAGGGTCAAGGAAGCCATGAAAAGGCTATCGAGGGGAAACTACAGGCTAACAATGCCAAGGATAGCTTGCAATAGGGTAAAGGTAGCCACGACAAGGCCACTGAGGGGCAGATATAGGATAACCGTGCCAAGGATAGGCTGCGACCAACACATAAGAGGGGGAACCTAGCCACAATAAGGGTGGCCAAAATATACAGGTCAACAAGATGGGCTTAACCAATCACAAGATAACAACATAAAGGGTCATCTCTCTATCAAAAGGTCGAATCATAATGTGGGGGTGTCATCCTCGTAGAAAGGGGGTTTCCACACTTTGATGTGGGATTTACACCTTCTAGTCTAATCCAAGGGTCGAATGGTCAAAGACAAAGAAAAATAACACTATCTACTAGATAATATACATTAAAAATATTCAAAAAATGTCACAGAAAAATAAATTTATCAAGAACTCATGAAAGGCAAGGAAAAAAAAAGGGTATGCAAGACCTTAATATTGATAGGCATATGTGATTTTTTTTTTATTATAAATGATCGGTATTATAATATTATACATCAATACTAGGTTTTTTTTTTTTCTTTGCACGACTTGTTGTTAATTTCCTAAGTATTTCATCGATATATGTGTCATTTTCTTTTATTGCATTCTCTTCTATTGTTGATTGTCCTTTCATTCTCACATTCATTGCATTCCTTATCACGTACTCATGGCATTGAGGCACCAGATGCGGGTCATCGCCTACAATGACAAAAAATATTAAATTTATAGGGCAAGTTATTGAATACGATTGATTTAGTTCATTAATAAGAAAAAATATGACTGAAATGTAATAATTTACCTGCCCTGTGCTCCTCTTTTGTTAGAGGATCTCAATGTATGTCGTACAACTCTACCATTGAAACCACAAAACTTATAAGTTGACAATCATAATTGAATTAGTAAAAAGAAAAAAATAGAATCACAAAATTCATAAGTACGAAATTATTAAGTTATATATGATTAATATACATCCATATTACCATCATGGCTCTCATGTGCAGCAACATCATGGGGCTGCACTGACCCAATTATGTTAGGATCAGGTCGCACCTCACTTTCAGGAGGCTGCACCTCACTGTCAGGAGGTTTCACCTCACTTTCATGAGGCTACACGAAATCACCATCTTGTGGTTGCTCTCTACTATCAACAAATTGTTCTACAGTACTATTGATGGGATCGGTAATATTGTTGCTCCCTTGCTATAAATAACATAGCAACATATAAAATTATTGGACGATATCAAATGAGAATTTATTTTAAAGGTAATGAAACTGTGTTATTGTGGTTAAATTTTTATAATATACCATCTCATGCACACTGCATCTTGGTGACTGTCCCAAGATTTTTCGGTGATCAATAACAAATTGGTATCCATACTTGTAACCAAGTCATAAGTCTTCTGTAGTGGCTTTGGTACCAAAATCATCCCCCTACATTGCATAAGAATATTGATTTTTGTTATTGGTTGCCCCATGAATTACCATAAACCTGGAAGGCGATATAACTATTAATATTGTTAAGATGTTTGATTACTTACAATTCATGCTTGTAACTTCAAAAAGTCGCCTTGTCCTAGTCTGTGTTGGCCATGTTTCTCAACCCTTTCCTTGGTGTCTTTTGAAGTGTCAGGGAGCCTATGAAAAATTTCAAGTATGTTATATACCGCAATTGTATTTAAAAATAAATAAAGATAAAAGTATTGAATTCAAATTGTAATTTACCTTCCCAGACGAGGTGGATTTCTTCCTTCTTTTCTCAATCTCTTCTCCTTTACTTCCTCAATAAATTCCTTCCATTCCCTCTCAGGAATAACAGGTGGATGCTCATACCTAGGGTTCTTTTGCAAGTTAACCCTATACATGTCACATATATATTTTAAATATAGGCCCACCGCTTTGGAGACCTCACTTTTGTCGAAGGTATCTACCCCAAACATACGTTCAAGGTAATCCACGATTTATTTTTTGAGGTGAATACTCTGAGAATTCCACCTCGTGCATAATGTGGGACCAAAAATTTCTAACGACTGGTCATGCAAGTGTTTATAAAACAAGTTGTTTCCTACATGCAAAAATAAACGATCATTAATTATAAAATAATAATATATAAGATGATATATGCTTTAGATATACAACAACAAATGGTTAAAACAATTAAAAACACCTGGAATTTTTAATGTCTTTATTGGAACTCCTTTCTCATTCACCAAAAAAGTGCATGAAATTGTTCCCATGCTGACAACGCATGATGATCTAGTAAATGAACTGACAATGTCATCAATGCCAGTACTTCCACTTCCGGTTGAAGGGGTATGTCATGCTGACGGTCCCCAGCTATAGGTGTGGAACCAGTCTGAGTATGACTGGGATCAATCACAGGTGGAGTGTTGAATAGCCTAGCCGGTATATGTTGGCTCATGCTGGCTGGACATTGTGGTGTACTCTCTGCAACATGTCTACTACCAACATCTACTACAGGAGCCGACTAAATCGGAGCCAAAAACTCCTATATAAGAAAGAAAAAATTGTTTTGATTAGAAAATGTAAAAGTTATAAACATGAAACATTCATAATTGAACTTGCGACCAAAAAAAATCACTTTAAGATATGGTTATTACCTTATATTTTTGAAGGTCTTCCTTCAACTACTCTATCCTTTATTTAGTTTCTTGATTTTGATCTTTACTTACAATCAAGTGAAGGATTTCTCTGTTTGTTTTTCTAATGATTTTTTTTATTGTTACCATTATGTTGGGGTCATCCAACAAGTCATCGCCGACCCAATAATCACAACCATGGCCCATGGACTACATATTTTAAGAAAGAAAAGTTATTTTCAATTATATAAACAAATAATAAATTTCACATTAAATGTAATTCGAAAATGTTAATCATATGCCTGTTCTGGGGGGGCTGTAGATTTTCCATGATCACCCTACCAAGAATTAGGTGTTAGAAATCCATAACAAATGAAATGACTCATGCAAAATCACAAAGTATGATGTTCATTATAGTGAAGTGCATTGCCTGTAATTTACCTGTTTTGAGGGGTCGTCTGGTGCTTTTCCACGATCAGCCTACCAAGAATTAGGATTTAGAAATCTATAGAAAATGAAATGACTCATGCAAACACTAAGAGTATGATGTGCATAAGATTTAGGTGTTAGAAATCCATAACAAATAAACATAATGAATAACGATAAATTTACAAACAATGGGAATACGAATTTACAAACTGCATCACATCACATCATGATAAGTAAACATAATAGATTTCAAATTACCACCCCCATAATAGCAATGTCTGTATGTATTCGATTCAAGTTGTAATAAATCAACAACTCATCCCTTGCAGTTAATGATTTTATTGCACATACAAATACATGGTTTCGTTCTCGCCCCTCAAATATGCAATTGGGTTTCTTATTTGTTGTCCCGGGTCATGTACTATTTATAAACCCCGCAATATTGCCCGATTCCTTTGTCCTTCCATCAATATACATAGAACGTACTTTGTTTCTATCATTGTCTCTTATTTGTATATAATTTGCAGCCACTCCGTATATCCACATACCTCGTGTATATTGGACTAGCTTCATCCAATCTCTATAATTGTAACAAGGCCCAACATACTCCATCAGTCCAATTATTCTGTCGTCAAAAACCTTTATGCCATCCATGGAAAATAGCCCCAAGCCATGTAACGATGATGGAGTAATGTGATATATCCTCTCGTCCAGACAAAAATCATTGTTTACTTGAGGAAGGTCCTTGGGTACCCATCGTTTCACTAAATTTTTTTACCTCAAAGGCACCTCGATGTCGTTTATGCTCTCAACACCATAAGAGTAGGACCCCCCTTTAGCAAGAAAAAATTCCATGCTTCTATGGAATTTTATTCTGATTTGCTCACCTCTAGTTGCTCTTTGTCTACCTAAACTTTCCTCGCTCGACGAAGATAGATATGAAAAATATCTGTTTGGTTGTACCTATCATCCATCGAATGAGCGAGCAGTTAAGAAGAATGTGTTGGACAACTGAGAAGGGGGGTGAATCATTTTTTACCATGCTTAAACAATTATGCTTATTTTAAACTCTTTATAATGGAATTTAATGACAGTCACAATAATGCAGGGAAGTAAGCAATAGAATGTTCAACATCAGTCACACATATGAGATACACAAAGACAGATATTTCCTGAGGAAACCCATAAAGGGTAAAAACCTCTTCTTCTTTATATGATAAGTAATCTTTACATTCTTTACATTATCATACATATGAGCACCAACTCATAATGAGGCTACAACCTCTGTTTTGCAAGCTGCTACATGCTAAGCGCACCAACTCTCTGGTTTCTCTAGAACCAACTAGAAGGAAGCACCAAATCCTTGGTTTCTCTAGCACCAACTAGACAGAAGCACCAACTCCCCAAGTGTTCCAACACCAACTGGATGGAAGAACCAACTTCCAGTCACACAGGCACCAACCTGCATAACAGAGAACAATAGTTCTCCCTAGCACCACCCTGCCACCCTGGTTTCTCTGGTTGCAACCAGATGGAAGCTACAACTCCCTGTGTTCAAGAACCCACTTGAACCTCTGAGGAAAACAGTCCTCCCTAGCACCTCCCTACCACCATGGTTTGTAAATATGTGTTACTGAAACTTATTACTATGATATAATGTTCATCAATGGCTTACCAGTCTCATCACTATTTTGACACATTTCCTTGATCTGTCTACCTCAGTTTCTTCCTGCACACATCCTTGCACTTTATGTTCTTCTACCTTTTATGCTTTGTGTGCCATGTCCCTTCAATGCACCAATCCTCTTCTGTGCATTTCTGTTGTTGCGCTCTTCCTCCTTCTTCACACATCAATGACACTCAACAACAACCACCCCCATCTCTTCTTTGTTCTGCATTCTTATAGTCTCTGTGCACCTGGTGCATCACTGTACGCAATGATTCTACATGCTCTTCATGTCAAGTTCTCTTCTTTTTCATCATTGAAACTCTTCATCTTCTCTCGATGTTGACCCCATGCGTTAGGCATCGCTGGGTGTTATTCTCAGATTCCTCAGCCACTATGGAAGTCGAGATTATCCTTTCTGTTTCAATTACAGCCTTCAATCTACTTCCATCTGTCAGTCGCATGTATGAATAGTCTTCATTCCACTGGCAGATGCCTTGAGACTCTTCATCTTCTCTGGCGATCACACTGAACCTCCTTTTGGTCCTCTGGTAGAGACCATTAGTCGTTTCTAGCAGTTACACTATGAAGTGCAACAATATCCCTCCAATTATATTCAAAATCATCTGCACCGTTGGATTGACTTCATAGGCTCTTGCGTTTATTTCACCATTTCGCACTTCGGTATTTCGAGATCACCGTGGTGAAGATTTCGTTACACTCCATGTCTCGATCCCCGAAACTCCATGTCTCAACTTTGCATTTCGGCATTTCACGATTTCGCAATTTGACATTTCAACATCCTTGATGTGAGGATTTCTTTATGCTCCATTGCCCGGTCCCCGAAACTTCGAAACGGAGCTTGCCGACTCGAGCACTTCTCTACATATCTTCGATCTTAATATCAACGGTCCAGGATTCATGGTGATCAAATGGTTATCCTATGCCATGTGTCATAGTCTACCAACTATCCTTTCTGACATGGTATACCACATTCTCCTCCTGGACCTTTTGGCCTAGATCACTTTGCGATTTCACATATCACTATTTCGGCATTCTTGTTGCAAAGTGTTTCGACACTCCAACTTTCGGTATCCGAAACCAACACAAAAGGTGTTTCAGCGTTTCTCATTTCGCAACTTTGGGATTCTTTTGATGAAGAGTCTCGACTCTTGATTCCTCCAACTCCTGGTATCCAAACCTCTGGTATGGAGTCTTTGACATTTCGCAATTTCGCATTTCACGACTTCGGGAGTCCTGTGATGAAGAGTCTTTACTCTTGACTCCTCCAACTCCCGGTATCCAAAACACCGAAATGGAGTCTTCGATATTTCTTGATTTCGCATTTCGCAACTTCGGGACTCTTGTGATGAAGAGTCTTGACTCTTGACTCCTCCAACTCCCCGTATCCAAAACTCTGGTAGATGTTCCTGTTTCAAGATTTTGGGTTTCACATTTCGCGACTTCGGGACTCCTGTGTTGGAGAGTCTCGACTCTTGATTTCTCAATATTTCGATTTCTGAAACGCCAATAGATATGCCTGTTTTGATATTTCAGGATTTTTCATTTCGTGACTTCGAGACTCCTGTGTTGGAGAGTCTCGACTCTTGACTTGTCAATATCCCGGTATCCACAAATCTAAAATGGAGTTTACTCTTCTAATCTTTCCATGCCATTACCCCTACGTTGATGATCTTCCTTGCTTGCCTGTTTTCCATCAAATGAACAAGCACATTGTTACACTCTGCATACACCTCTGCACTTTCTATTATGAACTTTCGTTGTCCCTGTTTTGCCTTCGCTGCATACTCTGATCTTTCCATAAATGACAAGCACGCTGCATACTCTGATCTTGCCATCAAAGACAAGCACACCTTCCTATAAACATGCCAAGAATCTCCCCCTTTGGCATTGATGGAAACCCTGAATGAATGCGCTAAATTGTTTGAACCTCCAACTAAAGCATCCCATTCAGACCACTCCTTTTCTCCTCTTTTGACATCAATGTCAAAAAAAACATGCTCCTCCTAAGCTGTTGCAGTATTTTTAGGAGGTATCAGATATTTAATCAATCAATACAAAACTCCCCCTCACAGGATGGACTCTCTTAGATGTGAGATGGGATGACACCCAACTTCTATCAGAGATATTCAAAAGGTGTCTTGGCTAGGGGTTTAGTAAATATTTCTGCAATTTGTTCTATGGTTGGAACGTAAAGGACCTGAACAATCTGATTAGTGACCTGCTCTCTCAGAAAGTGGTATTTTATGGGAATTTTCTTGGTCTTAGAGTGGAATACATGATTCTTGGACACACTGATGGCACTAGTGTTATCACAATGAATTGGGATCGATGCAGTGTATTTTACCTCCAAGTCTCCAAGTGTCTAAATCATCCATAATACCTGACTACAACAGGTCGCAGCAACAATGTACTCAACCTCTGTAGTTGATAAGGAAACATAACCTTTCTTTTTACTCAACCATGCTACTAGAGAATCTCCTAAGAAGAATGCACCTCCACTCGTTCTTTTTCTTTCATCCATGCAGTTAGCCCAATAAGCATCTGAGTAGGATGATAATTGAAAATTCTGATTCTTAGGATACCATAGGCCATAGTTCATTGTTTCTTTCAAATATCTAAATATCCTTTAGACAGCTAGCAAATGACTCTATTTAGGTGCATACTTGTATCTTCCTACCATTCCAACATCATGCATTATGTCTGGATGAGATGTTGTGATGTACAACAGACTGCCTATCATTGACCTATATGAACTTTGATCCACATCAGGTGAGTGATCATCCTTGCTTAATCTGCATCCAGTAACCATAGGTGTGCCCACAGGTTTATAATCTTCCATGTGAAACCTTTTCAACAATTCTCTTACATTTTTTTCTTGAGAAATGAACATCCCTTCAAACCTCTGAGTAATCTGCAGACCAAGAAAAAATGACAGTTCACCTATCATAGACATTTCAAACTTAGACTCCATGGAAGAAGCAAACCATTGTACCAATGAATCCTTATTACATCTGAAGATGATGTCATCTACATAGACCAACATGATGAGCAAATCATTATCCTCTGTTTTGATAAATCGATTGTTGTCAACTGTTCCTCTCTTGAATCCTTTGTCTTTGAGATACGTATCTAGTCTTTGATACCAGGCACGAGGGCCTTGTTTTAACCCATATAAATCTTTCTTCAGCTTACATACCAAGTTAGGGTTATCATACAGTTCGAAACCCTCTGGTTGTTCCATATAGACTTCTTCATTTAAATCTCCATTTAGAAAAGTTGACTTGACATCCATTTGATAGACTTTAAACCTTTTATGACAAGCATAGGCAAGAAACATTCGGATAACTTCTAATCTTGCTATGGGTGCAAACATTTCATCAAAATCCAGTCCTTCTATATGAGCATACCCTTTATAGACCAATCTTGCTTTGTTTTTTACAAATTGTCCCTGCTCATTCAACTTATTCTTAAAGATCCATTTGGAACCAATGATATTTTTACCTTCAGGTCTATGAACCATCTCCCATGTATTGTTTTTCTCAATATGATCAAGTTTGTCATTCATTGCTTTAACCCAATGCTCATCTTTGCTAGCTTCATTAAAATTCTTGGGTTCCAACATGGATATGAAAGCTATATGTGATTGTTCGGTGTTTTTTATTAGCTTTCTCCTGGTTTGTACACCTTTGTCTTTTTCACCAATTATCTGACTTGCAGGATGATTCTAGAGGAGGAATTTGATGTTGTCCGCTGATTTGATTTTGTTTGAGTATCTAGGTCTTCATCTGATGCAGAGTCTTCGTTTTCTGATTCTCGGCCTTGTTCATTTTCATCTTTAGCTGTGTCTTCTGTAGAAGACTCATTATTGTACACATCTCTTATTGGGATTCCTTCATCAAATTTTACGTCAATACAGTCGACCATTTTATGAAGCCTCTTATTATAGCATCTATATCCTTTACTATTTGTAGAATACCCTAAGAAGATACCTTCATCAAACTTATCATCATATTTTCCAAGGTTCTTATCATTATTCTTTATGTAGCATTTACTCCCAAAGATTTTGAAGTGTTTAATTGAAGCATGTCTCCCAAACCACAGTTCATAAAGAGTCTTGTCACTTTGTGGTCTGAGGTGGGATTTGTTAAGAACATGGACTG
The DNA here is from genome assembly GCA_009831015.1 of Picea engelmannii. Taxonomy (NCBI): domain Eukaryota; kingdom Viridiplantae; phylum Streptophyta; class Pinopsida; order Pinales; family Pinaceae; genus Picea; species Picea engelmannii. The sequence continues at coordinate 35,851 of ML802360.1, forward strand.
TTGTGTGTATTGATTCTACCTATTAGGTTTGACCAATGTTCTTCTCATTCATCATTGACCTGGCCATTTCCTGCACTGTTCTGTTTTGAATCTCAACTACTCCATTTTGTTGCAGAGTTCTTGGGATAGTGTATTCTCTCTTGATCCCATGCTTATCACAGAATTCCTTGAAGTCACTTGACATAAAATCTCCTCCTCGAACTGGTCTTACTTCCTTTAACGTCTTTCCTATTTGAGTCTCAGTTAAATCCTTAAATATTTTAAACTTCTCAAATGCTTCATCTTTTTCCTTGAGAAAGGCAACCCAAGTAAGTCTGGAGTAATCATCAATAATCAGCATGAAGTAGTTTTCTTTCCCTGTGCCTTCCTGTCTTGATGGTCCACATAAATCCATATGAACTAGTTGGAGTGGTTTCTCTACTAAAGTAAAGCTCTTGGACTTAAATTGTGTCCTATTTAGCTTTCCTACTTGGCAGGGTTTACACATTCAATCTTGGGGCTTTGATATTCTTGGAAGATCTTTTACTGCCTCGAGATTTCTGATTTTGATTAAGTGGTCAAAGTTTATATGTCCAAGTCTCCTATGCCATGACCAACTTTCATCATGTTTTCTTAGATGACATTCTTCTCTATTTTCTTTTAGGACATAAACATTATTTTATGTCCTTATGCCTTTGGCCACCACTTGTCCTGATTTTACAGACTTTATCTTGAATTCCTTGGAAGTGAACAACACTTCACATCCTCTATCACACATTTGAATTACACTGAGAATATTATGTTTCAACCCATCTACAAGTAGAACATCTTGGGCTTTTCCTTTTCCATTACTTAAACTCACCATCCCTTTACCCTTTATTTTACCTGGAGCATCATTTCCAAAGGTTACGTTTCTTGATTTGTTTTCACTTAGAGATAGAAAAGTACCTTTGTCTCCCATCATATATTTGGAGAATCCACTATCTATATACCAAGGGTTCATTTTTCTTTGAGCTGACAACACTAATCCACACTTGTCACTTTCTTTCTTCTTCCAAAACTTGACATTTTTAGTAGGGGAATTCAAATCTGGTTCATAGTTCTTTAATCAATAGTCAACAGATTTATGTCCATAGTTATGACAGATGTAGCATTCAATCTCATTGTTCAATAGTTCAAAATTATTGTTATAGCATTGTCTACTCATTGACTGTTGATTATTTCTTTACCTCCTTAGTTGCATGTTCGTAGACTTAATTTGGAAATTTGCAATCTGTGAAGGTTTGTTATTTGGCTGCATCATTCTTTGTTGTGGCAAGTATTTATTCCTTTGAAATATTAATTGCTCATGTCTAAGTCTTAAGGAACAATTTACAACTTTGTGACCAAAGTTGGAACAATAGAAACAATATCCATAGAAAAATTCTTTGTACCTGTAAAATGGTTGTCTTCTTTGAGAAAATTGATTTCTTCCATGCTGATGATGTCTTTCAGCAGGGAGCACATTATTTCTTTGTTCTACAGATTCAGTACTGGAATTTTTTTCTTTACTCATCCTGGGCGGTTGATTGTCTTCCTTTGTTTTTACAGGTTTGTTGTTGTCAATGGTTGTACATTTGGCAAACTTGATGGGTTCTTCGTTTCTTGGCTTACCACTACTTGATCCCTCTTCATAACCCAAACTAGTTTTCAGCTTTGGATTCCTTTGTTGATTTAGAATGGTGGCTAATCCTTTTGAGGCTTTGATACTTGAAAGATTCTGGTTATACAAGGCCTGAAACTTCTCCATCTCTTTCCTAGTTTTCACTACTTCTTGTTCTAATGCTTCACATCTTGCCTTCTTTTCTGATAACTGTCATTTCAGAATGTCTTTGATTTTCTTTTCCTCTTCTAATTCTAGTTTTAGTAAGAAAAGGTATTCATCAGGTTCTTTCCTGTCTTTCTCGAACTGTATCAACAATTGTCTTTGCTTTCTATTCTTAATTCTTAGTCTGTCAATCTCTTCTAGTGCACTGATCAGTTCTCCTTCCATGTCAACCATAGCTTCTTCTTCATTAACATCACTTCCTATGTTGTTATTATCATAATCCTATTTGGCCATAAGTATGAAGTCATTTAGTTTATTTTCAATAGAGGAGTCATTGTCTTCATCATCTAAAGGATCATCATCATTGTTTACGCAAAGACTTTTCTTCTTAAAGTTATTCTCTTTAAAGAAATTTTTGTGTTTGTGCTTCTCCTCATCATCACATGTCTGATCCTTTCCTTTGTGGGGACATTTATTTGCAAAATGACCTATCCTACCACAGTTGAAACATTTGAAAGGTAGTTTAACTTTGTATTTTCCTGATCCCTTCTTCAGTCTCTTCACAATTTTTTCTTCAATTTCATCGGGCTCAGAATCCTCATTCTTGTCTACTTTAAATGATGCTTCTCTGGAGGTGGGTTTATCTTTAACTATTATCATTTCATATGCAGTCAAAGTTCCTAGAAGTTGATCAAAATCCAAGGTTTTTAGATCATTAAGTTCTTCTATAGCATAGGCCTTCGGGTTGAACCTATCTGGGAGAGATCTCAATATTTTCTGAACTAAAGAAGGTTCCTCAATTTTTCACCAAGTGCTTTCATTTCATTTACCATTTCTTCTACTCTTAGAAAGTATTTTCCAATAGTTTCATCTTCCTTCATCTTCAACTATTCAAACTGTAGTCTGTAGGTTTGAAGCTTGGAGTCCTTTACCTTTTCATTACCTTCATAACTGCTAATGAGTTTGTCCCACATTTCTTTGGCAATTCCTAGGTGCATAACTTTTATGAATTTTTCTTCTGCAAGCCCACTCAATATAACATTCATAACCTTAGAGTTGAAGCTAAATTCTAGCTTGTCATCCTTATTAGCTAGTACACCTAGCTTTACATAACCAATATCTACCACATCCCAGACATCTGCTCCCAAAGCCATTATGTAGGTTCTCATTCTAACTTTCCAGAAGGCAAATTTTGTTCCATTGAATAGAGGGTACTTATTGGTTGAATTTCCTTCATGGCTTGACATGTTTAAGCTCTGGGATCTACCCTTATATAAAAGGGGTCGGCTCTAATATCAATTGTTGGAAAACTGAGAGGGGGAGTGAATCAATTGTTACCGTGCTTAAACAATTATGCTTATTTTAAACTCTTTATAATGGCATTTAATGATATTCATAATAATGCAGGGAAGTAAGCAATAGAACATTCATCATTAGTCACACATATGAGATACACAGAGACAGATATTTCCTGAGGAAACCCACAAAGGGTAAAACCTCTTCTTCTTTATATGATAAGTAATCTTTACATTCTTTACATTATCATACATATGATCACCAACTCATAATGAGGCTACAACCTCTATTTTGTAAGATGCTACTTGCTAAGAGCACCAACTCTCTAGTTTTTCTAGCACCAACTAGAAGGAAGCACCAACTCCCTAGTTTCTCTAGCACCAACTAGAATAAAGCACCAATTCCCCAAGTGTTCCAACACCAACTTCCAATCACACAGGAACCAACCTGTATAACAGAGAACAACAGTTCTCCCTTGCACCACCCTGCCACCCTGGTTTCTCTGGTTGCAACTAAATGGAAGCTACAACTCCTTGTGTTCAAGCACCCAATTGAACCTCTGAGGAAAAAAATCCTCCCTAGCACCTCCCTACCACCCTGGTTTGTAAATATGTGTTACTGAAACTTATTACAGTGATGTAATGTTGATTAATGGATTACCAGTCTCATCACTATTCTACTACACTACCTTGCTCTATCTGCCTCAGTGTCTTCCTACACACATCCTTGAGCTTTCTGTTCTTCTGCCTTTTATTCTCTGTGCGCCATGTCCCTTCAATGCACCGTTCCTCTTCTGTGCATTTATGTTTCTGCCTCTTCCTCCTTCTTCACATGTCAATGACACTCAACAACAACAACCCCCATCTCTTCTTTGTTCTTCATTCTTATAGTCTATGTGCACCTGGTGCATTACTGTACGCAATTTTTCTGCATGCCCTTCATGTCGAGTGCTCTGCACATTCATCATTGCAACTCTTCAGCTTCTCTGGCTATTGAAACCATGCATTAGGAATTGCTAGGTGTTATGCTCAGATTCCTCAACCTCTCTAGCAGTCGAGATTATACTTTCTATTTCAGTTACAACCTTCAATTTGCTTCCATCCGTCATTCGTCTGTATGAATAGTCTTCATTCCACTAGAATATTTCTTGAGACTCTTCATCTTATCTGGCGATCACACTGAGCCTCCTTTTGGTCCTCTGGCAGAGACCATCAATCGTTTCTAGCAGTTACACAGTGAAGTGCAGTAGTAGCCCTCTGATTATATTCAAAATCATTTACACCATTGGATTGAATTCATAGGCTCTTGCGTTTATTTCACCATTTCGCACTTCGGCATTTCGGGATCACCATGGTGAAGATTTCATTACACTCCATGTCCTGATCCCTGAAACTCCATGTCACAACTTCACATTTCAGCATTTCACGATTTCTCAATTCGACATTTCAACATCCTTGATGTGAGGATTTCTTTACGCTCCATTGCCTGGTCCCCGAAACTCTGAAATGGAGCTTGCCGACTCGAGCGCTTCTCTACAGCTCTTTGATCTTCAGATCAACGGTCCACGATTCGTGGTGATCGAACAACTATCCTCTGCCACGCATCATAGTCTACCAACTATCCTTTCTAACGTGGTCTGCCACATTCAGCTCCTGGATCTGTCGGCCTAGATCACTTCGCGATTTCTCATATCGTGATTTTGGCATTCTTGTTGAAAAGTGTTTCAACACTCCAACTTACGGTATCCAAAACCAACACAAAAGGTGTTACATCATTTCTCATTTCGTGACTTCAGGACTCTTTTGATGAAGAGTCTCGACTCTTGATTCCTCCAACTCCCGGTATTCGAACATCCGGTATGGAGTCGTTGACATTTCATGATTTCTCATTTCACGACTTCGGGTTTCGCGACTTCGGGAATCCTATGATGAAGAGTCTTGAATCTTGACTCCTCCAACTCCCAGTATCCGAAACTCTGAAATGAATTCTTTGATATTTCACGATTTCACATTTCGCAACTTCGGGTTTCACGACTTCGGGACTCCTATGATGAAGAGTGTTGACTCTTGACTCCTCCAACTCTCGGTATCTGATACTCCAGTAGATGTGCCTGTTTCAGGATTTCAGGGTTTCTCTTTTCGCAACTTTGGGACTCCTGTGTTGGAGAGTCTCGACTCTTGACTTCTCAATCTTCCAGTATCTGAAACTCTAGTAGATGTGCCTATTTTGGGATTTCGTGGTTTCACATTTCGTGACTTCAGGACTCCTGTGTTGGAGAGTCTCGACTCTTGACTTCTCAATCTCTCAGTATCCGAAACTCTGAAATGGAGTTTACTCTTCTGATCTTTCCATGCCATTACCCCTATGCTGCTGAGCTTCTTTGCCTGCATGTTTTCCATCAAATGAACAAGCACACTCTTGCACTCTGCGTACACCTCTGCACTTTCTCTTTTGAACTTTTGTTGTCCCTGTTTTTCCCTTGCTACATACTCTGATCTTGTCATCAATGAAAATCACACTGCATACTCTGATCTTTCCATCAAATAAAACCACACCTTCCTATAAACATGCCAATAGAATTCCCCTTTCAATTCTAGTAATGATAATTGTGTAGGATACAAGGATGACAAAAGGAAAACAAAAAATATGCATTCTTCTTAAATGGCAGATTGATCAACTCGTATTATAAGGGGAAGATTGATCAACTTGTATTTGTGATGTAGAGAGACCAAGTGAAATATCAAGTTGGTTCAACAAGTCAAGTTTCAATCATTGACAAACTAGTTGAGGCAAGGTCAACAAAGATAAATGAGTGATTTTCATACAGAGTCAAAGTCTTAAACTTAGAAGGGAGCTCCCTTGATGCCAACTAGATGAAGACATGTGAGGCCATGTAACAGATTTTTGGATTGCAAAATGAATGGGTGCAACCTCTATTGCATCACTTAATTCAACAGTTGCTTTGAAAGGATCAACATGATACATCGCCTCGGGTATGGATTTTCAAAATGTTACTTTTACTTGTTTTTTCCCAAACATCCCCCAATTCATGTTTACTGAAAAGTGTTGTGGGAATATAAATATACTAGTGTTTATGTGAATATATGTGAAGAATTTATGAGGCCATTATATGCACTCATCCACAGGGAGTCAAAAAAATGTATGTATGACAAATATTTGGATACACTATCCACACTCGGAGACTAACACATCGTGGAAAAGGGGACCAACTTGTGGATATATGGTGGAACAAAAACTCCTCATAATGCTTTCTTATATTAGTAATGATTATCTCATGTTAGTAAAGGTAATCATAATGCTTTCTTATATTAGTAATCATTAGTGGATGATGAGCAATTATACATTGATGTTGTTATTCATATATTCATATCCAGATCAAAGGATGATAACATGAGATAATGGGGTTTGAAAGAAAAGAGGCATGCCTTCCAAACTTCACATTAGTACTACTATGGGGAAGCAATAAGATTGGTGACTAGGAGGAAGTACAACTACACCCTCTGCAATGCGGTTGAGTGAAAACTAACAACTATGGATGTAAATATCTTGACAACAATTTCTTGTGAGTTATGTTAGATTCCCTGGAGGAAACAAACGATTGGAGGAGGTAATAAAGAGGTAGGTTAGTCATTAGTGAAGGGAATTTGAAGTTCAGAACATTGTTGGACCAAAGGGATTTTGCAAATTTGGCATTGAAAAATATGGAAATATTGGGAGGTTAAGGGTGTAGCAACAAAAATACCAAGGACCTAGAAGGATAAATCTATTCCTAGATTGAAAGGATGAAGAGGATTTTGAGTTTGTATGAAGATAAAATATTGTGTTTGAGCCAAAACAACAATATGCGAGACACTAATTAGTAGTGAGATTACACAAATTATAATGATGTTGGTGGGGAATAGGAATCATGAGGAATACCATTGAATGATCATTCTCAAACCATGTGGGATGTCAAATTCTAGGCTTACTTGTAGCACAAAAAATGCCAAAATTTTGTATTTTTATTTTTTATTGTGTAGAAATCAAAAG
>ML802360.1:56210-79222 GCA_009831015.1 Picea engelmannii
GATCCCACTTTGCATTGCATGATTGGCTTCCTGAATGTCACTACAAATCTTGATGACTTTTTCTTTATCCCTCCTACCATCTATGATTCTCCATAATGTTTCTGTCACATTCTTCCCGATATGCATTGTATCAAACAAATGAGATATTTTTAGGTCCTCATAGTACGGAAACCTCGTGAATTGAGAGGGATAACTTTTCATTCCTCATGGGAGCCCATTGTTAATACCTTCACGACATTGATGAAGCATAAAATAAATTCAATAAAATAAAAATTCATAACATTACATATACAATATTACATAAACAAATTGCAATATACTATCTCGACGACTTTTGTTATATTCCAACTTCCATAGGTGAGGTGTCATTCTTTGTGGTTTTAATCCAGTCTCTTCTTTCCCATTGAAAATATGTTTTTCAATAGTACGATACCTATGGTTCTTAGAGAGGAAGTGCCTATACTCATCTAACACCTCCTTTACTAAAGTTTTTGAATGTCGAGATTTGGTCTTAGGACCACAAACTGGACATGCAAATCTACCCTTTATTTGAAGACCTGCAAAAGTTGGATTAATAATTATGTCAATTATATGAAGGGGATTATTTAAAAAAACATGCAGCATGGTATCTTCAAATAATTATATACTATAATTAAAGTGCAATGGATCGTTTCATACCAAAAAAATGTGTTAGTCCTGGGGCATCATGAATTGTCCATACAAGTATTCCACGGAACTAAAATTCCTTCTACCTTATTGGTTTACAAACATTATACATAGTGATGTCGGCCCATAACTTTAGTAACTCGTCGACGAGAGGCTCGATATATACATTCATATATTTAACCTGGTACTTACCTAATTGTTTTAAATTACACATAATTACTAATGTGATGTGCATATATAAGTAAATAAATAAATACAAGATATTATGCAACAAGAAATACAAATAAAATCTTACATTCGGAAAATTAATGATAACATTACATACTTGGAACAATCATTGTCAACATTATGTGCTCCCTTTGTATTGACATCCAAGGAGGAATGTTATTTCTTATAACAAAAATTGGCCACACTGAGTAAATAGACCTGAGCTCGCCAAATGGATTAACATCGTTAGCGGCCAATGAAAGCCTAACATTAAAAGGTTCATATTTAAAAACTGACCATTTTTCCTCAATTTCCTTAAATGCATAACCATCTGCAAGCATTCGAAGAACACCATCTCCACTTCTATTATGTTCATGGTAATCCATAAACTGTGCTATTCTTTCGCACCAGAACAGTCATTGCAAACGTGGAATTATGAGAATATGATGAAGAACCTTACAAGGCACCTTTTTTGTTAGTTGATCGGTTCAATATCTATTGGTCTGACATTCCAGGCATTCAGTTTTCGACAAATGTTGTCCATAGTATATAATATGATCATTGGGACATGCATCTATAGCTTGATACTCCATCCCAATTTATTTCATAATGGCATTTAAATCTCGATATGTGCAAGGTAAAATATTTGACGATGGTAACATAAATTCACCTAACAATCTACAACATAAAAAATAAGTAATTATTTTAAAGAATGTTATAATTTGTAAATATTTAATTCTTATTTCAAACATTAATTAAAACTAAAAACAAGAAAAAAAATCAACCTTTATGTATACGTGATGATGAACCATATTACATACCTTAGGATTTGTGTCATACAATTGTTTGACAAACCATTCAAAACCTTTAAGTTCACCAACAATAATGTAGCAGGAAGAAGATTTGCTTTTGAACCTTTATAAAGTGGTTTTTCTGCCTTCTCTAGTGGAGGTACATCAATATTAGCAATGTCCACATCATCATCCTCGTTCGTTCGAGTGAGCAAGTCTTGGATCAATTCATTTGTCCCATCGTCTTGAACTATATTGTTATTATTGTCATCTTCTTCCATAGGATCATTAACTTGATCTTCAATATTCAACACTCCAAATTCCTCGACACATTGTAGTACAACATCATTTCTACTAGTACTTGGCGCGTTCGGACGCTTAGGGGGCCATCCTGACTTTATAATTACAAACATTCATGCAAAATTAGTGTACTGCATAATAAATATTTAAACAATATAAAATTTTATAAATACAATCAATATAAAGATATAATAATGAATATATAGTTTACCAAGGGATGATATTCGTTCGGTCCACCTTCAACGTGCCCATGGGTTCTGCAATGTCTACAACTGTTTGTATTAAAATTATTCTAACTTTTGTGCTCCCACATTTAGCGTAAGGGAAATAACATCTTTTGTCACCTTGTTTGTAATATCTCCACATTATTCACCACAACCAAAATATTGAGACGATTATGTTATAAAGTTCAGTGATGATGTGCTAGATCTATTCGATTCTTGAAATGCAATAGACCAAACCATAGAATATATTTTACCAGATAAGCTTCAAAGCTTCACCAAAACCAAGTAACATAATCAAATGACATAATAGAACTAGGGCAAGAGATCAAGTCACATAGAAGCATGGAAAAATTAGCATGTTCATAGATGACATACAATCTACATAATCGTATAAGGTTATAAAATATTAAAGGAGACAAAAGAAATTTTTTTTTTAACTAACCTTCAAAGTCTAAAATCCTCTTGCACGCCTTGAACAATGATCACAAAACTAAGCTCTGTAGATCAAAAATCTGTTCAATCTCTTAATCAACAAGAAAAACTTCACATAAAAACGAAGATTAGCAGAGCCATAACACATAAAAGATGTCGCAACTATAACAACTTAGTTGAAATTTGGTTCGAATTAAATAATTTATAGATTTGTCATCGTCGAAATTCCAATGACTATAACCCTAAATTAAGGTTGATCATTCTGAAGTCAATGACTGTTATGTTGAACTACAAATGACTGTATTAAAGTGTCGGAACTGGGCGTCGTACTTCCTATGACCTTAGAACACGTCGACAATCCGACGTTATCGGGACTAATTTAAAAAAAAATAGTAAAATTTAGTTTTTTTTTTTAAATTCAACAAAAAAATTGATTTTATCACAATCGTCATAACAATTCATCGATTATTTAGCCTACATGTAAGCAACGTCGGTGGATTTCAATATTTCGAAAGAAAATACAATGAAGGAGTTGATGGACGCATTGGATAAACTGTATGAAAAACCATTGGCGTCCAATAAGGTATTTATAATCAAGAGATTATTTAATATGAAGATGTTAGAAGGTGGGTCTGTTGCATATCATTTAAATGAATTTAATACGGTTACTAATCAACTAAGTTCTATAAAAGTGGAATTTTATGATGAGGTCAGGGATATTATAATCCTTTGCTCATTCTGAGAAAGCTGGAAATGAGACGGAAAAGAACATGAGAGTCATCAGGTAATGCATTAAACATGGAGAACAAGGGAAGATAAAACAATAGAGGAAAGGGCTCAAAGAACTGTGGGAATTCTAGGAAGGGAAGATCAAAATCTAGACTGGTAAATATAGAGTGCTAGAATTGTGGGAAGAAAGGACATATGAATAAATATTGTAGATCTCCAAAGAAACAAAGAGATGGACAGTAGGAGAAAAATGATGAAGAAAATGTAACAAGTGATATGTTACAAGATGCTCTGATTCTTTATGTAGATGATATTTTTGGGTCTTGGGTAGTAGATTTAGGGGATTCATATCATGCCAGACCCCATAAGAAACATTTTCTATATTATGTTCAATATGATTTTGGATAGGTTCATTTGGGTGATGATGCACCATGCAAAATTGTTGGAATGGGAAAGGTAAAAATAAAGCAAAGGAATGGAAACCAATGGTTGTTGAAAGAGGTAAGACATGTTCCAGATATAGGAAAAATCTAACTTCACAGGGCAGTTGGCAAGTAAAGGTTGTATATCTATATTTACAAATAAGGCATGGAAGGTCACCAAAGGATCAATGGTGATAGAAAAATGAGAGAAGGTAGGTACATTATATTTATGTAGTAGTAATATTGATTCTTCTATCTCTTTATCTTTTACAAGAGTGGATACAACATTGTGGCATCATACGCTTGGACACATGAGTGAGAAGGGCATGCATATACTTCACAAAATAAATTTGTTGCTAGATATTAAACAAATTGATTTGGATTTTTGTGAGAATTTTGTTTATGGAAAACAAAAGAGAGTCAGATTTCTCAGAGTCGAAAAAGAAAAGAAGAGTGAAATGTTATAGATTGTGCATACATATGTATGGGGACTAGCTCAGGTATAATATATTTGTGGCTCTTGTTATTATGATACTTTTATTGATGATGAAACTAGAAAAACTTGGGTTTATTGCATTCGACAAAAAAATGATGTTTTTTTATACTTTTAAGAAATGGGAAACTTTGGATGAGAATGAGACAATAAAAAGGTTTAAGTGTCTCAGATAAGACAATGGAGGTGAATATTACAAAAAGGAGTTTGATGATTACTATTCATACCATGGGATTCATAGAAAGAAGACAGTTCCAAGAACACCACAAGAAAATGGTGTGTCAGAAATGATGAACAGGACAATCATGGAGCGTGAAAGGAGATGAGATTGCATGTTGGGTTTCCCTTACAGTTATGGGAAGATGTTGTAGATAATGTTGTTTAATTAATAAACAAAGGACCTTCAAGCTCTTTGAATGGTGGAATTCTAGAGGAGGAATGGACATGTAAAAAGGTAAACTATTCTTTTTTGAAAACTTTTAGTTGTGATTCATTTGTCCATATTAATAAAGAAAATAGAACAAAGCTTGAAGCAAAATCCAAAAAGTGTACCTTTATTGGATACGGTGTTAATGATTTTGGTTATCACTTATGGGATTATGAAAAAAAAAATCATTAAGAGTAGAGATGTCATATTCAATGAGAAGGTCATGTACAAACATCAATTGTAAGGAAATATACAAGAAAAAAAAAAACCAAAATATGCAGTGCATGATGAGATCACTAAAAAATAAATTCCAAAGGTACCGAAAAATCAAAATGTAAAATAAAGGGAGCAATAGGTACCTCAAACTCCTGAAAGTGTTGTTAGAAGATATACCAGGTTAAGTAGACCCCCTGAATGATACTCTCCTTTATTGTATTATTTATTGTTGACTGATTCTGGTGAACTAGAATGTTATGAAGAGGCAATGCAAGTAGACACTAAAAAGAAGTGGGAGAAAGGCATGAAAGAGGAAATGGATTCCTTGGTAAATATCCAGACTTGGGATTTGGTTTAGTTTCCTATAGGAAAAATATCATTGCAGAATAAATGGGTTTACATGTTGAAGTAAGAAGATGGAAGAAAAAAGTGGTACAAGGCTAGACTTGTTGTAAAGGGGTTTGCACAAAAGAAAGGTATATATTTTGATGAAATATTTTCTCTTGTTGTTAATATGACTTCAATTAGGACTATCTTAAGTCTTTTGGCAGTAAAATATCTGCATCTTGAAATGTTAGATGTAAAAACAACTTTTCTGAGGTCAAAGGGAAGGAAAATTTGGTATGTATCTTGAAGAAGAGATTGTATGGACTAAAACAATCTCCAAGGAAATGGTATTCGAAGTTTGACATGTTTATGATAGAACAAGGTTATAGTAGATGTCATTCTGATCACTTTGTTTATTTTAAAAGGCTATAAAATGGAAGCTATATTATCTTTCTATTGCACGTAGATGACATGCTTAATGCAAGGTCTAATATGCATGATATAAATGTTCTCAAGAATAAATTAGCTAATTCATTTGCGATGAAGGATTTGGGTGTTGCAAAGAAAATACTTGGTATGAGAATAACAAGAGACAAGAAAAATCGCAAATTGGCATTGTCTTAGGGTGAGTACATAGAGAAGGTGTTGGAGAGGTTTAGAATGCAAAATGAAAAACTAGTTAGTACACTTTTGGCCATCCATTTCAAAATAACTAAGGAAATGTGTCCCAAGACACAAGAGGAGATAAAATACATGTCCAAGGTCCCTTATTCATTATCCATTGGAAGCTTGATGTATGCGATGGTTTGCAAAAAATAAGATATTGCACATGCAGTGGGAGTTGTGAGAAGATATATGAACAATCCAAGTAAAGAACATTGGGAGGCAGTAAAGTGGATTCTCAGGTATTTTATAGGTACTTATACTCATGCATTATGTTTTGGGGGTTCAGACACTGTTCTACGGGAATATGTTGATTCATATATGGAAGATGATAAAGATAGCAGGAGGAGGACCACAAGGTATGTTTTTACTATAGGTAAAACAACAATAAGTTAGATTTAAAAACTACAAAATGTTGTTACACTTTCAAAAACACAAGAAGAGTATGTTGTTGCCACAAAATCCATTAAAGAAATGATTTGGTTACAAAGGTTTATGGAGGAATTGGGAAAAAAGAAAGAGAATAGCAGGTTGTGCTGTGATAGTGAGATTTCCATTCATATTGCAAAGAACTAAGCTTTCCATTCGAAGACTAAGCATATACAACTCATGTACCATTTCATGTGATCCATATTCAAAGATGGAAATTTGAAGTTGGAAAAGATACACACTAGCCAGAATCCTGCAGACATGTTAACAAAGGGGGTAACCAGGGAGAAATTGAGTTCTTTATCAGTTTCAATTGGTCTTCAAGCATGAAGGTGAAGATGAGATATTTTCTAGGTCCAAGGTGGATCATAGTCCAACAATTACAATAGTGGTGGAGTTGTTGTGATCAGTCTCCAAGTGGGAGATTGTTCGTTGTGGATCTTGATTATCTTCCTAATTCAAAGGTATTTATTTTCAGTCGTGTTTATACCCCTGTTACATCTCAAAAATTCTCACTTTAATAATGTCACAAGTGTCATCATTACAAGTGTTGTAAGTGTCACATCTTGTCCGCAAGTGTTGCATCTTGACTACAAGTGTTGCAAGTGTCAGAAATAGTATACTTCCATATTTCCCATGTCATGCCTCTAATGACATCACAAAGACACTTGAGACACCCAAAAGAGTAGTTTTGAAGAAGAGAAGTCACTTGACAGGGAGTACAAACCTTTTTCCATGGAAAAAACACTCAAAAAATGGATTTTGGAGAGGAGCACTCCCCTACCCACTGTCAGGGAGTGATGGCGCTCCATGAGCCTCTTTGGGGGAGTGCTTGAGTGCCTTGTGCACCCTTTCGGGGGAGTGCTACCCTTTTTTAAGAAAATTCTAGGTTTTTTGAGGCAAATAAGGGAAGAATCCCTCAATTCCTGAAGGTATTTGTATTCAAATAGATGGTCAATTCATGATCTTAGGGGAGATCCTCAACTAAAGGAGAGGAATCCTCAACTCATACCAAAGATATATCAAGTGGTTGAGCCTCTCCAAGGTTATATAAGGAGTCCTTCTCATGGTGAAAGGTACATGGAGAGAGACTAGAGATTGATATGAAACTTATGATTCTGTAAGTGGTATGAACAAGGAAGATTGAGAAATATACCTAACTTATGATCTCATAAGAAGGTATTGAAAATGGAGATTGAGAATTACATCAAACTTATGATCTCATCAGTTAGATTCCATCAAAGTAATCAGTGGAGATTACTTGAGCAAAGGGGTTGGAAAAGGAGAACTGGAAGAAGATGTTGCACCTTCATTCAAAGGATTGTAAGTACTTTTACTTGTTCTCATTAATATAATCAATGCTTGGCCTATTTATTTCAAACTTGTGCTTGTTCCATATGAGTTTGTCTGTAGTATATGGATCTATGATTGAGATAATATCGATAGAGTAGGAAGTCTTTTGTAACTTTTTTTTTCCTACAGGATCTTTCAGGGAGCTCAGGATCGAAGCTCAGCCAGGACTTTGCAAGGACAAACGTCACTAATACGGTACATATATTTCTCCTTATCTTTCATTCATTAGCTTGATAGGATCTAAAAGGAAGTCAGTGTCCATGTTAATCAATTTTTTGTCTTTGCCTTAGGAGTCTAGAGACCAAGAGGGAATCCACTTGTCTGCAGGGGGATTCCCCTACAATAGAAATTCACCTACAATAGGGATTCACCTTTTGGAAGCCATGACCGAGTTTTGTCCCTTGACATGGCGTCCTTACAGAGCGTTATTCTCTTGGAATCCATGATCGAGAAGAGTCCATGAGAAACATTTCTCTTCTCTATGGAAATCTCGTTAAAAAATGAAACAGAGGTCACGAGCATCGTTTTTCCTCTCTATGGAAATCTAGTTAAAAAATGAAACAAAAGCCTTGATCATAGTTTTTCTCTCTGTAGAAAGCTTGTTAAAAAATGAAACAACAATATGGGGATTGAACCTGGAGCCCTGAGAATAGTTCTTTTCCTGTGTCAATCTTGTTAAAAAATGAAATAGTCACCTCTCCTGTCAAGTCGAGTCTTTCTCTAGATATCATATATGTCGAGTTGAGTCTTTCATTAGCTCTTGTATTTGAACCTTCATTTCATCCACCTATATCCTTTTTCTCCATTTAGTACATAAATTGGTGACAACCTCAAAGTTGGTGAATGAATTGAATCTTGGAGGTAATGTCTCCAACCTTTGATGATCATTCTGGAGTTAATCCATTAGCTTTCAAGCCGGGGGCATACCGAGATTAGTCTTTGTTATTTCTTGTGCTTGAAAATAAATGAGAATGAAACCGGGTAAAATTTTATCTCTTTTTCGGACTCGCATGGTTACACAAAAAAGGAACCCCCTGGAGTCGTCTTTGAGCTCTTTTCAGACTTTTTAAGTATGGCCACCATAAAATACACTACAGATCCATAATTATATTGACAAAATGGTATAGCCACTGCAAATACAATGTGGATCTATACTCCTATGACCTGAACTGATCGTAGCCACGAAGAATACACAGTGGATCTATGAGATTACAAAACATAGCCACGACCAATACAAAGTGGATCTATGTAACAATATATGTGTCATAGTTCAAAATAACTCCTTCACAACCTTGGCAAAGTATGCATAAGAGTGAAAAATAAACCCGGGGTCTTCTTACCGATCCCAATGTAGTACGAATCTAACCATGTGAATAGATGTCCTAATGTTGAACATGGCAGAAACCACTTGATTATCGTTCAATGATGTAAATCATTAACAAGCGTGAGGGAGATCACCATTGATGTCAATGATTCCCAAGGTACTCCAGTACATTCCAACGAATGTGAATGGATGAGATGAAGTTGAACATACGCGGAATCATACGATCAAGGGTCAATGATGCAAACCCATTGTCAGACATGAGGAGACCTTCCATTAAGTAATTCAGGTCCCAAGGTACTAACTGGTTTGTAAGTCTAAGTCTCGAATAATGTGTTGAATTCGAAGGGAATAGACTCTTCGAAGGAGGGCCTTGATGTATCCCCCATCAACGACACGAAATGGTCACAAATATGTAATTGGTAGATCAAATGAACATGGACTGACACATGTATTGAAACTGGATACTTGTGATGGCTGACTCTCGAGGCAGATACTTCCCTTGAACACTGAGGCACAATAATAGAAACTTGACATGGACCAAAACACGATAATATAGTGGATACAGTGACTTTCATCAGGTTACCCAAAGGAGTAAAGAAAATCAGAGGATTGGCTCAGTGAAAAGGTTCAACAGATTAAAATGCGTGCAAATACAAAATGTCATGTTCAAGGGTGACTGTAAGGGCTACTGGTAGTTCTCTCAAAAAAATACTTGGCTTGCTTCCTTCAATTTCCCCCCCATCTAGATAGACAAGTACCTCTTTTTAATTTAACGAGTTTGAGGAGGGTGACACATGCTCTATATGACTCACCTTTGGTAAGTCCCTCTTACTTTGTTTAGAAAACTAGAAGAAGTAAGGGTTCAGTCTCATATGAGCCCTTCAATGTATGATTGTTTAACGAATCCAGAGAAGGTAAACTTGCTGGTTTTTCATATTTAGAGAGTTTGAAAACAACTTAAAGACGACTCCAATGTTTTCATTTTTCATAATGTTAGTCTCGTGAGGCCGAAAAAGAGATAAATTATCCCTTGAAAGAATCCCTTTCAAACCTTTTAATGAGTGGAAAAGGAAGCAAGATCACTCGACAATATTTTCATGTTTAGAGAGTCTGAAAAGAGCTCAAAGATGACTCTAGGGGGTTCCTTTTTCATGTAACCATGTGAGTCCGAAAAAGAGATAAAAGTTTACCCGGCTGCATTCTCATGTATTTTCGAGCACGAGAAAGAACAAAGACTAAGCTCGGTATGCCCCCAGCTTGAAAGCTAGTGGCTTTACTCCATAATGATCATCAAAGGCTGGAGACATGCCCTCCAAGATTCAATTCATTCACCAACATTAAGGTTGTCACCAATTTCTGTACTAGATGGAGAAAAAGGATACAGGTGGATGAAATGAAGGTTCAAATACGAGAGCTAACGAAAGACTCGACTTGACATCTACGAGATTTGGTGAAAGACTTGACCTGACAAGAGAGGTGACTGTTTTATTTTTTAACGAGATTTACACAAGAAAGGAACTATGCTCAGGGCTCTGGGTTCAATCCCGAGATTACTGTTTCATTTTTTAACGAGCTTGCTATAGAGAGGAAAACTATGCTCAGGGCTTCTATTTCATTTTGTAACGAGCTTACCATAGAGAGGAAAAACTATGCTCGTGACCTCTGTTTCATTTTTTAACGATCTTGCCACAGAGAAGAGAAATTTTTCTCGTGGACTCTTCTTGATCGTGACTTCCAAGATAATAACTCTCTCGAAGGACACCATGTCAAGGGACAAAAATCAGTCATTGCTTCCAAGAGATCTTCACTGGCTGGAAGAAAATCACTCTGGAAGGAACACATGTCGAGGGTCGCGACACGGGTAAAGAGATCAGGCTCCAATATCCCTATCGAAGAGATCACCATGTCAACTACCGGATCCAAATTGTCAGAAGTTGAATTCATGGGAGACAATGCCACATAATTGACATGTGATGGGGTCGATATTGTCTGCATGTAAGACTCGTTTAGGGAGGTGATCCATTCAGGGCCAATGAATGAAAGTTGATCAATAGTCACCATTCTTCCATAATGAGGGAAATATATCACATGAATAAGAGTGGATACAATCACTCTCATGACATAGACATAATACTGCCCAAGGAGTAAAGAAAAATCCAAGGGGTCTCGGACTACCTGACATCAATAAAAATAGTTTTCCCTCCCAAAGTTACAGGAAACTGAGGAAGGGTCCCTAAATGTTGACTAGTTCTTATGTTAAAAGATAATAGATTCTGTGTAACCGATGCAAGATGAGGACAACCCAAAGCGTTCCAAGCAACAAAGGACAAAATACTAACAAACGCACCTTCATCTATCAACGTTTGAGGAACATCCCGACCAAAAACCTGAACTGTAATCTAGAAAGGAATGTGAGAGGGAAGACAAGGTCCAGTTAGTGCACCCTAATAAAAAACAATGGCCTCATTTCTTGGAGGGGGTTTCATGGGAGAATGTGGAATTCCCCCCAGCACGGTAGATTTTGTATCAACGAGAAAAATGTGGGAAGTATCAGGTTTACTCTCTAGAGGGAGAGTAGGATCGACCGATGATGGGATTAGATCGACCACACTGGTACTCTTCAGAGGAAGAGTAGGATTGACCGATGATGTAACCAGAGAAATCACTTTGGAACTCTTTGGATGAAGGGTGGGACTGACCGAGGAAGGGACTGGATCAGTCACTTTGGAACTCGTCAAAGGAGGAGTGGAATCGATTGATGACAGAACCAAATCAACCACTTGGGTTTCATTCTTTGAAGGGATAATGGGGTCGACGGGTGGAAACAGATCAACCGCTTTGGTGTCACTCTCTAACGGGAGAGTGGGCTCGACCGAGGATGAAAATGGATCGACTACTTGGGTTACACTCTTTTGATGAAGAGTAGGGCTTATCGATGATGGAACTGGATTAACTACTTGGGTTTGTGGTTCAATCAAGGAGGAAACTAGATTGACCACCTGATCAACCAGATTGACCAAGGATGGAATCGGGTTGACTGGTCCATCAACTAATGATGGGTTGGGGGAAAAATTACGATAACCTTTTGGAATTTTAAGTTTTTCCAAAAGAGAAGAAGCCTCATCCATACGAGTACAAAGGTGAGAATAATGATCACCTTTGCATAACATACAAGGGAATTTGACAATTGTCTTCTTCTTACCAACCTTGACATCACTAGTTGACGGGGTATCACTGCCATGTCTAGAAGAGGTTGATGACATGGAGGACCACATTTATAAGACCTTGGGAATACTAGGGAAATCCATTAGAAAGTGGTCACCCTTACAAATACTGCAAGGGAATTTGGGTTTCATATTCTTGATTTTAATCTTGCCTCGTCAACACCCCTAGTACTATTAATAGTAACTGGTTGCTTGGATACAACATCTGATGTTGTTGGGGCCTTGGTATTTTTAGGGCTCTTCTTCTTCTTCTGATCAACCTGGCTACTTTCTTTAGAGATTTTACTAGATGAAGAAGGAGAAATGGAAGGAGACTTAATGGGCGAAGAAGGTGAAAAATCGACGTGAGGTTGATGTGTGGGTGGTGTAATGACATCTAAAATATTAGGTGCAGTTGAAACATTTGGAGGATTCGAGATCACCGGAGTTGGGAATAACCAAACTGATAATACGATGGTGAGTCCCAGAAGACTCAATGTGGCAATGTACAGAGGACCAAAGTTTCCAAATGAAGGAAAGGTGTAAGGTTCCCCAAGAGAAGGGGTTCCTCCATTGGTACTCTCAGGATTTGATGCCATTAACACTGACTCAACCTAAGCTCCACTAAGTAACACAACCAACACACGCTATGAATTTGAGAAGAAAAAAATCCAACAAAATCTTCCCACAATGGAACTACTATTTCGTGATGAAATCCAACGTTGCGAGATCAAAATATGAAGAGGCAGGGATAGAGCGGGTGGATCAGTTATGTTGGTGACCTTCTTAACGAACTTACACCTTGGTGCAAGCTTCTATGTATTAATTGTGGATTTACCCTCCAAGGAGCCCGAGTGAGTTTGACCAACGTTTGTTCCAGGTACAATGAGACTTCCCTTCACCGTCACCTTGTGCGAGACCCTAAATATTATTTCTACTAAGGTCACCAATTCGCAGTCAGCCCTTGGGAGGATACAATCGACAGTCTGATCCAAACATATGGGTAGGATAACAAGTCCGAAATGTAACGACCTTGCTTAAATAGGTGTATATGATTATTAATTATAATTAATTTAACAATATAACTATCCTAAAAGATTAGCTAAACCATAATTGTTTCTAAAAAAAAAAACATTAACTAATTAATTATTATTAATTAGTTATTCATGATTGTTAATGATTAATTTAAGTATTAATTAATTCATTAATTAATAAGGTAAATAAATAAAAGAAGGATAATAAATTATATTATTAAATTAATTTACGTACCCGATACAGGATAACATATTAACTACAAAGGATAAGATATTAAATAAAGGGGATAAGGGGGCATTAACGAGAAAGGATAAGGAGGTAATAAATGAGTTAGGTAGGGAGTAAATGAGGTGGGGGAAGTCGGTGAAGGAGGGATAAGGAAGGGAAGGATTTGGAAGGGAGGGATTCGACGGGAAGTTGGGGATGGATTTTGGGAGCTCTGGGTATTGCAGAGAGAAGGGAAATTTTGGGAGTGAGATTGTATCAGTGCACCGGGGTTGCTGGGGGTTTTGGGCATGGGGGCCAGGATATCCGTTGATATCCTGGAGCTAGGAAGTTACCTAGTTGGCAAGGAGGAACTAGGTTTTGGGTAGTGTTTTGCAGAAGTGGTCAAGGAGGCAAGCGACGGACAAACGAAGGTTATTAGCATCAAGTTCAAGTATTTCAAATTTTGCAATTGTTTTAATCAGTTATTAAATTTATTATATGTTGTTAAATTTAAGTTAACAAAGTTATTATTATGAAGAATATTATTCTGTTATGAAGTAAAATAAATAAATTGATGTTTTTAATCTCTTCGGCCCCTACATATGGTATCAGAGCCCTGGTTCAAATCTGGAACCAAGGGCCTAAATAAGGGGTTTGGTTATAGTAAATCCCTAAATAAATGTATTAGGGTGAATAAAAATTTGGGCCTTAAAGGACAAAACTCCAACCACGCTTAACCTGCAAACAAAACACATAAATTTTAATAAAAATAAAAATAAAATAAATAAATGCAATACGAATTTTAACACAAATTTACCAGTAAAACAAGCAACTAGGGCTATTACACACTTGCACATAAAATGTACTCATCAATGTCCAGTGAGCAGCTTAGTATTTATTTAACTTATGATGTTTTCCTACAGTCATCTTTAACTTGGAGATGTTTTGACATGACCCACACACTAATAACCATACGTTGTAATTTAATTATGGAAAATACCAAAACTTACAGATTATTTCACGTCGTCTATTTGCCAAAGAGTATATCCAACATAGTATATTTTGAGAGTGAGTTTGACAATTTTTCTGAGCTCCTCAAAGGCATTCTCATATTGTAATTTTTAGTATCAAAGGTTGTTGCATACAAATTGTGGGGAAATTACATTACACAAATGTATTAACAATAATGTATTAGGGATATGTATAAAGAAAGATTGATAATATAAAGTATTGGTGTAGCATGTTTAAAGACATGAATTAAAAAAAAAATTACTAAAGAAGTGAATCACAAATAGACAAATAGCTAAAGACTTTTGTATTTAGTTGCTATCAATAAAACCCTAACATATTAACAGAAACTCAATATCGTCATTCTTTACTCTACAAACCCTAACATATTAACACAGACATTCTTTACTCTCGTGTCCGTCTTTCATCACTCATCTCCTCCTCTTTGTGAACGTTGAGAATCTCAAAAAATCCTTCGAGGGCTCTCCTCATTCACCATC
The DNA here is from genome assembly GCA_009831015.1 of Picea engelmannii. Lineage (NCBI taxonomy): Eukaryota > Viridiplantae > Streptophyta > Pinopsida > Pinales > Pinaceae > Picea > Picea engelmannii. The sequence continues at coordinate 71,167 of ML802360.1, forward strand.
TCTGAAATAGTTCGGTGGGCGACGTCAAAAAAACTCTTAATATCCAAGTAGTGAGGGTTCGAAATCCTAGCAAGGTCTAGTAGACGGATAGGCTCTTCATATTTCTCTTTGAGGTATTCCACTTCTTGCCTTTCGGCATCATCTTGGGTCAGTGAAATACCATGCTGTGAATGGTAGGTGCAATATCTGATAACATCCTATAAAATATTGCTCGAAACATGAGCGAGAAGATGTAAATGCCTCATGTTATGTGAAGATTATGAAGGATCACGATGCCCCTATGGAAGAGATATGCCCAGGGGAGCTCAATCAGCCTGTCCATATTCCGCAGTGGGAATGCTAAACCGGTGCTCATGATCTCAATTTCCCGGATGTCAAAAACTACATGACCAATGATGGCGATCAATGCTTTTCCTGTCCTGATACGCAATTTAAAGAACCTAATGAGAAAAATGGACGGTAACAGAGTAATTTAATTTAGATGAGGGTAGGAGTTAATGTGGGGATCGATATTAGGAGGGAGAGACCCATGAGGCGATGGGACTAATGGTGAGGCGATGTGAAGTAGAGTTTGGGCTTTGGCCACAAATGTAAGGATGCACACCACCGGAGTGGGTTTTGACTGCGTCTGGTCATTATCTGGAGGATGCATCACGCCGCCCACCTGGTCTGCAGGAACTGCGCGATGAACAGGAGTGGTAGAAGAAGCAACCTGATCGTAAACTGGGGCAGGCTATGTATAGTGACCAAAAGGTTGGTGAGGATCAGGAAGGTTTTGATCTGCGGTTTTCTGGGAAAAAGGAATACCACAAGCCATCTAGTGTACCAAAAATTATAAACAATAGTATGCATAGACAAAGCACAATAACATGGCATTTTTTTTGGTTCAATTAGTTAGGGCTTCTGGCAATGGATCAGTGAAAAAAAAAAACAATAAAGTGAATTTGAACTGGGCAAGGCAACTGTCCCCATGTGGTAAATAATACTGGCTGAGTCCATTGCCTGGCCTTACATAAGCATTCTATGTTATTTGTACTATGTTTGCTCATATGTATGGCCCTTTAGTATCTAGGAGTCTCTTTTCACCGTTCGGTATGTATTTTTTTTCTGTGTGTGGGGCGTTTTGGGGGCCAAGCCATATGCAAATAACATTGGCAACAACATCCAAACAGGACAGGAAAATAAGGTAGAGGCAGGACCCCTATTAGAGAAAAAACAAAGCGCAAGGCAACTTCCAGTCTCTACCTTTGTTCTCTGCAGGACCAACATCAAACCCAAAACTTTTTATATCGACAAAACAAAGATCAAGTAATCAACACCACACTGCAACAGAGCTGGGACGTGACTTGCCTTGCTCTTCAAAATGGAAATTTTAGAGAAACCCCACATGGGTTTGAAATGTATAAAAGATCTTGTTAAACTAAAACAGACCTACTTTACCAAAATTCCACATGCATTCCAACAACCCAAAGCCAACAAACCTTAAACTTTAGAAACATCAAAAATCTTCGACACTAGAATCATGAGTTAAATCCAGGATCATTCACAATTGCATGCCACCAAGATACTTTGGCGTGAGACAGATTATATGAAAAATCTATGAAAGGAATCAAAACCATTATCAGAAAACTCCACAAAATTTTTATAGGAACGAAAATATTTTCCACTTTGCCAGCCTTACTTGTATAGGTATTCAATGTGCTACAAAGTGTAAAAATTTGCATAAGGAATTAGAATATATACCAGAATATATATACTGTTGAGGTGATTAGGTCCAGATTCCAGCTCCTTGGTTCTGGGCGTACGTGTTTAAAGGCGAATATACGAAGCTGTGGAATTCCCATGACAAGGTGATGGAAAAATCCTGCAGCAGCAGGCTGAATTGCCGCCTGTGCTCGAATTCTGGATGCACGGGCATGACACAAATATCTTTTCCCCATGGAGGAGAGGGTTAACCATGGCGGCCATGCTCCCTCATGCCTCCTCGCACAACCACAACAAATGAGGGAGAAGTGGAAGAGTTTAGGGTTTAAAAGAGGTGGTCATTTTTTTTTATTCCAAATAAGGGAGCGAAAGGCACGTGGGTCGCATGAAAGCCCCACGTTGCCAACTTGTGAGTCTTCGGGCAAGTGGGTGGCGTGCAATCCCCACATTGCCAATTCAGGTCTTGTGTTTTAAATTTAAAAAAAATAAAATATTTTGCTTAATTTTAATTTTAGTTTTTTTATTTATTAAATTTTCCTTTATATTTTCTTTAATTTATTTTAAGTTGAAATAAATATCAAGTGTAATTAAATTAATTAAATTAAATATATTAATTAGATTACGTTGAAAACTATTGTAAGTGTTATTAAATATTATTTAAAAAAAAAATCATTTTAATATATTTTATTAAACTACATTGACTTTTAATTAACTTTTAATAAAGTTAAGTAAAACTAATTAAACTATTAAACTAATTAAATTTATTAATTTTATTAAGAGTTAATTAAAGTATTAGTTAAGTTTGAGTAATATAGGGCTAAGAAAAATTTATGGAGTACGCGGGGATCGAACCCCGGACCTCCCCACCGGTCAAGTCTTTACAAAGTTCGCCCTACCAACGCACCACACGATGTGACTTTTACAAATAATTTCACTTATAAATACCTTAATTGTCATACCCAATACCACCCACCAAGCAAAGCATCTTAAGAAGAATACTAACGCCAAAAAGTACATAGCGTTGGTGAATGCCAAAATGAGGCTGGCAGTTGGGGATAATTGTTTAGATGTTGCGGTTTAATCCTGTTTAATCATTAAACGTGGTAATTATATAACCTTACAACATTTTTTTATATATGATTAGGTAAAGGTTAAAAGTAAACATGTTAACGGATTCCTTGATAAATGCAAGAAATTTATGAACAATAAATCAGACCCATTGATTTTGGAGGACAACTAAGAATATGCCAGCATCTTCAATGTGTAGCCATCAGATAAGGGTTTAAGGTTAAGTAAGATTAAAAGATCATTGATTGTGCCCATTGTCAATAGGTGTATGCCTTTCGATGTAAGTTAATAAACATAAGGTCGGAAGTTACTTTAATCAAGTTGTAAGTGAAAAGTTAAAAGGGCTTAGACTAGGACAAGTGGGAAGGAGGCAACATATGCACTAGGAGAGTAAGCATAGGAAGTGGCGAGTAAGGTGAAAGGATAGCATAGCTACAGGGCAAGGGAACCAACAATCCTTTTCGTAGGGGTGAAGAAATCAATCTAAGACGCTTAATCCTAACCCTAACCTAGCCAATCCCCTAATGGAGTAATGTCTGTTTACAGACAAGTAAAGAAAACTTACGCCTAACCCTATTTCTAGTTTGAGTAGCACCAATTTGAAACATCCTGGAACTCACCCTGACAACTTTGGTTGATCCAGGTCAAAGCATACAGGATGGTTAGGACTCGAAGTAATCAAGGCAGGGGAGCGTCGTCGCAAGCACCGCCAACACCGCCAGCGCCACCACCACCATCACTCGAACTAGCCCTCATACTGCGCTCGTTGGAAGCCATTAACGAGACTTTAAAGGGGCGACAACCGATAGGTAATGAAGTGGAACCCCCACCGTATGGAATGGGTAATCCAGAAACGTCAAGGGATTCAGGGGGAGGACCTCCACTTGAAGACATCACGCGGGAATTGCAGAAGATCAAACTTCCGGAGTTTGTTGGGGGTCGCGCCAGTGAACACGCGGAAGCATGGTTGGAAGGCATGATAAGGTGTTTTGACTTAAGGGACTATGCATCCAACTGAAAGGCGAAGATCGCCATTTTTCAATTAAGAGACAACGCCTTGAAATGGTGGGGAAACCTGAAAAGACAACTGCACCTTACCCCAGACATAGTATCTTGGGAACTTTTCGAGGAGAGGTTCCGAAGGAAATATCTATTAGCATACTATGAGGAACAACAAGTAGGGGAATTTCATGCCTTAGTACAGGGAAACAAAACTGTAGAAGAATATGAGAGAAGATTTATGGAACTGGTCAAATATGTGTCGTATATGGATAACGACCAACGACAGGCAGAGCACTTCGTTTATAGATTGAACCCTAGGATAAGAGCTATGGTGCAGATGTGGAAACCATCTTCAGTGGCGGAGGCGGTGGAAAATGTGCGTTACGCGGAAGAACATATGAGCTTGACCGGGGGTACAAGACTGACATTTCCGCATTGCCCAGGGTTCGTAGGAAAGGCCTCGAGGACATTTCCTAGGGGAGGGGGCTCAAGGACACCGCCATATGGTAACAGATTCGTGCCAAGGACAATAGCTGCAAGGATTTCAATGGCAGTGAGTGCAACATCTTGTTCATCGCCAGCGACGTAGATAGGTCCATGACCATCTCAAGGAACAACGAGTAGGGGCAGGAGTTCCAGGAGAAGGAACTCATTTCAGAGACGATCACATAACAACGCACAGGTTCAATCTCGTGTTACCTATTGGAGGTGCAAAGGACCCCATTACCAGCGCGACTGCCCAGAGTTACAATCAGGGTTCATACATAGAGAAGGAAAGGCACCGATGGGGAGAGCAAGTAGAAGCCACCAGATTTACGCAGCGGTTAATAATCACCAGGCAAAACATCAATCCATAGTGGTGGAGTCATTAGGTACGCTAAATCATATCAATGTTAAGATTTTGTTTGATTCTGGTGCAACATATAGTTTCATTTCACCATCTGCATTAGAAAAGAGTGGGTTGACAACCTACGAGCACGATGACTTTAAACAAGTCGAGATGGCTTCGGGGGGAAAACAAGCAGTAGGACCTAGTGTTGATAATTGTATAGTAGACTTGGGAGTGTGTACTACCAGGTTGAAGGTATACGTCACTGATCTTGGGGAATATGACCTAATCATTGGAATGGATTGCTTAGCAGCTCATCGAGCGTTGGTAGATTGTTTCGCAAAGAGGGTGCTTTGTGTCGATGATGAAGGAAGACCACTAGAGATCCAGGGTGTACAGATAAAAGTGTTGTTATGATTTATATCCACTATGAAGGTTAAGCGATGCTTGAGACAAGGGTGTCGACTTTATGTAGTGGAAGCATTGAATGAAAGGAAGGGACCCTCATTGGATCAGTACCAGGTATTGTCATAATTTCAGGATGTTTTTCCGAACGAGTTACCAGGTTTACCTCTTGAAAGGGAGCTTGATTTTACTATAGAGCTAAAACCTGGTGCAGAACCAATCTCTAAGACTCTGTATCGGATGACAGCGCTGAAACTTTGTGAATTACAAATGCAGTTGAAAGAGTTACTGGACTTAGGGATAATAAGGCCCAGTGTTTCACCCTGGGGTGCACCAGTAATTTTTGTAAAGAAGAAGGATGGATCCTTACGACTGTGTATAGACTACAGGGACTTGAACCATGCTACAGTGAAAAATAGGTACCCGATGCCGCGAATAGATGACCTCTTCGATCAGATGAAAGGAGCAGCGGTATTCTCAAAGATCGATTTGCGATCAGGGTATCATCAGTTAAGGATTACGGAAGGTGATATCCCAAAAACTGCCTTTCGAAATCGCTTTGGACATTACGAGTTTGTTGTATTACCTTTCGGATTGACCAATGCGCCAGCAGTATTCATGAGCCTCATGAACGACGTATTCCGGAAGTACTTAGATCGTTTTGTACAAGTATTTTTAGATGACATCCTCATATATTCCAAGAATGAAAGAGAACACGAGGAACACTTGCGAATAGTGTTTTCCTGCCTTAGAGAGAACAAATTGTATGGGAAGCTATCAAAGTGTTCCTTCTTCTAGAAATAGATCCACTATTTAGGTCATATCATTTCCGGCGAAGGAATCTCTATGGACCCAGAAAAGGTAAAGGCCATTATGGAGTGGCTAGTGCCGAAAAATTCCCATGAGGTGAGAAGCTTCATGGGGCTAGCAGGTTATTACCAGATATTTGTGGAAGGATTCTCCAAAATAGAGAAACCCATCACCACCTTGCAGCGTAAGGGGGTCAGGTATGAATGGAAAGAAGAGTGTGATAGTGCTTTCATTGAGCTTAAGAGGTTACTAACTAGTACACCAATTCTACAAGTGTCGGATATGGAAAAGGACTTCACGGTCTGCACGGTTTCCTCGAAGCAAGGGTTGGGAGCCATGCTAATGCAGGATGGAGGAGTGATAGCTTATGCATAAAGGAAGTTGAAGAAACATGAGGAGCTATACGTGACTCATGATTTAGAGTTGGCAGCTGTAATGCTAGCTCTGAAACTTTGGAGGCACTATCTTGTGGGGCGAAACTTTGAGCTCAAAACGAAGCATCAAAGTTTAAAACATCTCTTCACTCAAAGAGATCTGAATGCCAGGAAAAGGCGATGGAGTGAGTTTATGAGTGAGTACGATTTTGGTATATCATACATCAAGGGAAAGGAAAATGTGGTCGCAGATGCCTTGAGTAGGAGACCACATATCTTCTCCTTGGTAACCTTAAAGGTCAATCTGAGGGAACGTGTGTTGGAACAAATCCAAGGAGACAGTTGGTATTTAAAGGTTACTTCAAACCTCCAGAGCAGGAGGAAGTTAGATCCAAAGTATGAAGGATATAGTCTGGAAACAGATGGACTGTTAAGATATCGAGGAAGGATGTACATTCCAGAGAATGGGGATATTCGAAGCATCATACTAAAGAAAGCCCATAGAGAAATTTATTGTGCGCATCCAGGTGTGAAGAAGATGTATGCAGATATGAGGAAGCTCTTCTTTTGGGTAGGCATGAAACGTGATGTAGTCCATTTCGTTGCCAAATGCCTAGAATTTCAACAAGTGAAAGCTGACCACCATCACCCGGCAGGCCTCCTACAACCACATGATGTTCCTATGTCCAAGTGGGAAGTCATCTCTATGGATTTTGTTGTGGGGTTTCCACTCACATCCCATAGACACAATGTCATTCTTGTGATAGTGGATAAGTTAACCAAGAGTGCTCATTTTATTCTAGTTAGAGACACTTACGATGTCACTGATGTGGCACGTGTGTTTGTAAGCGAAGTTATCCGTTTGCACGGGATACCTAAGAAGATCATTTCAGATAGGGACTCCAGATTCACTTCTAGGTTTTGGACAAGTTTACAGTCAGCGTCGGGGACTCAGTTGAACTTAAGCACAACTTATAATCCTAAAATAGATGGGTAAACTAAGAGAGTAAATCAAGTCATGGAATACATGCTTAGGATGTATGTAATGGATAATCAAACCCAGTGGGAGAAGTACCTACCTTTAGTAGAGTTTACCTACAATAACAATTATCATAGTTCCATTGGAATGCCACCCTACGAAACTTTGTACGGGAGGCCATGCAGAACGCCATTGAGTTGGGATAGACTAGAAGACTGAGTAACAGTTGGGCCAGAATTGATTCAAGAAATGGAGGAACAGGTGATTCAGATTAGGCAGAGATTAAAGGAAGCACATGATAGGCAGAAAAGATATGTAGATGCACACAGGACCGACCAAAGTTATGAAGTCAGAGACCAGGATTTCATTCGTATCAGGCCTAATAAGAGTACCATACGGTTTGGGAAGGGGACAAAGTTGTTACCTCGGTTTATAGGACCATTCAAGATCTAAGAAAAAATTGGACTCGTTGCCTATCATCTCATACTACCACCCCAGTTGCATAAAACTCATAATGTATTTCATGTATTTGTTTTACGTCATTATGTTGTTGATGAATCACATAAACTAAAATGGAAGGAATTGCAGGTATCAGATGTGGGAACCCTCATGGTAGAACCGTTACGCATATTGGACCGTAGAGTCTGACAGCTCAGGAACCGTCTGGTAGACCAAGTTAAGGTCTAGTGGGACAAGTATAGTCTAGGATCTGCTACTTGGGAAGATGCCGAGACACTATGGCGAGACTATCCCTCACTATTTTGACCACCTCGAGAACATGTTTCTCGAAGTTGGGGTGTATGTAACACCACCTTTTGACTTAGACAACCAGGATTACCTGAGGCCTATATACTTTATTTTCTAGTCACAGTGAAACTATTAAGT
>ML802360.1:86761-131872 GCA_009831015.1 Picea engelmannii
TGTCCCACTGGACCTTAACTTGGTCTACTAGGCGGTTCCTGAGCTGTCGGACTCTACGGTCCAATATGCGTAACGGTTCTACCGTGAGGGTTCCCACGTTCGACACCTGCAATTCCTTCCAATTTAGTTTATGTGATTCATCAACAACATAATGACGTAAAATAGATACATGAAATACATTATGAGTTTTATGCAAGTGTTTTTTTTCCTTAGAATGAAACCCTCTTTTATGAGGGAATTGTATTGTGTATATGTATCATTAGAAATATTGTATTCTGAGAGAGGAGACTATGAGAGAAAGAAGAGGAAGTTACAACAAGTGTGTTGTAGGTTGTATCCCTTCATTTGCGGGATAATAATAAAGGAAGGACATGGAAATATCTCTGGTGGATGTATCCCACACTGGGTGAACCACGTATATTTGTGTCTCTATTGCATTGTGTATCTTGTGTGTTTTATTTCTACATTTATCTTCTTCTATTACTCTATGATCATATTTTTCTAATAGAAAATATGGACAAAGGAGGTCCACATTGAACACCAGGTGCAAACCAAGGAAGGGGGGAGTGTTGAGCTCAAAAGCATTGTCACTCAAAACCTTGGTTATAGTGTAAGGCCCATAGAGAAGTGGATAGAGCTTTCAATAGGGCCCTGTAAGGTGTTATTTTTGCAAATGTAACCAGACCTTGTCTCCCACCTGAAACTTGTGAAATACCTGGTGTTGATCATGGCATTTCTTGTACTTAGAATTGGATTTATGAAAAATATCATGGATTTGTTGGAATATGTGTTGAATCCACTCAATGAATTTGGTGTCTTTGTCTACCTCAGATTGAGCATGGGAAGAAATTGTTTGTGTGGTTTCAAGAGGTAGTGCAACATCAATGGGACCCAAGGGTTGGAATCCCAGCCCCACCTAAAAGGGGCTATGGACTGTGGAGATATGGAGAGCCATGTTATAGTTGTGATGAGCATAGGGAATACTCTCATCCCATGTACGTGGATGATTAAAGTTATACATGTGCACAATGTTCACAATAATCCGATTGATGACCTCTATTTGGCCATCGGTTTGAGGGTGGAGGGAAACAGATTTAGTGATCTTGGTGTCCAACAGTGACCAAAGAATCGACCAAAATGTGTTGAGGAACCTGATATCCTAATCATATGATGGTATGTGGTATGCCAAGATGGACCCACACATTTTTGAAGAATATCTTAGCAGTATCTACCACCATGATGCTCTTCTTGCAGGCTGTGAGAATGGCCATTTTCAAGAACTAATCAACTAAAACAAATACACAATCATTGTATTGCTTGGTGGATGGAAGGCCAGACATGTAATCCATCGATATGCATTCCCAAGGACTCTCGGGAGTAGGAAGAGGGGTGTATAAGCCATCCTTCTTGATGGTTGGTTTGGCAATGGCAGAGGCAGTGAAAGATCAAATACACTTGTTGATGTCATGTCAAATTTTTGGCCAGTAAAAATGTTTTTGTAGAACGACCATAGATTTCTCAATGAAAAAATGTCCTACCATCTGACTGTAGTGAGCCTCCCAAATCATCTTTGCATGCCCACTTGTAGGAACACAGAGATGGCCCAGATGGCATAACATTCCATCCTAAATGTGAAAATTGGTGGCATTCGTGCATATACCCAAGAGATCATAGGTGGTGGTGGAGTCAGGATCGCGTTGATAAAGTTGGGGCCAATCAGATGCCTCATTCCCATAGCAATGGAGTATGGTTGTGAGTGCAGCCACGGGAGGTCGACTAAGGCAATAAACGACATGATTTGTGCTCCCTATCTTTTAATTGATGTTGAGATGGAATCGCTTGATCCAGAGTTAGGAGAAGAACGAACTGATTAATAGACTGAATAAAATAAACACAGATATATGAAGAACAATACAAATATCCAGTGAAAAATATATTCTATGGAATAAATGAAATAGGTTGAAACTGTAAAACTACAGAACTGAAACACTTGCTCGAATGGTGGTAGATATCTCTGAGAAGAGATGTGACTCCTACACGAATCTGTATGAGAATAATGATTGCAATGAGGCTCTAGATGTCTTTTTTATATTACTTATGAATAAAAAAACCCTAGACATCCAAAAACATAACCCTGGGAGATGAAATGCCAAAATTTATGTGGGCCCCTATGGGTAAGTTGGTACCTCAACTTCTTGGGGTCGTAACCTTTGCATACGACCTCCATTTTAGGCATGTGATAGCCTGTTGGAAAGGTATTTTAGAGAGATACACATTACACCATCAAACTTTGACTCTGTCTACAATTTGATTATGGTGAGCAAAAAAACCAATGTTTAGGGCCCCAAAATGGCCCTGGAAGTACAACAAGATGTTTTGACATTAAAACATATAAATAATATAGTTGGATTAGGTGGGAGGCGACCAGTATCCACCTAAAATATGTGTAGGGATTCATACAGGCCCATAAGTGTATAAACCACAATTATAAATAAGTAGAAAAGAACCTGTTGAACTAAAAGTTGTTAAGAGGATCCAGTTGGAATAGGTGGGTGGCCACCAATATCCACTTGGATCAGTCCTCCCCTCTTAGGAAGCAATGGTCTCCATTGTGTTATTTTCCCCATCATGTGAGGAAAATTCTACTGAATTTGGCCCCGAGTGAGCCACTTTCATTGGTGTAGTAGCTTCCTTGCCTTGACAACCCAATAAAGATGGATATTTTGATGGCGAGTTCCCTTGACTTGTGTGTCCACTATTTTATCAATGGATTCTTGTTCCATGTATTTAGGGTTGAGTTATGTTTCTTTCATATATTCTACGATCTCTGAGGTGTCCAATAATGGTGGAAAATATGATCGAAGGAGGTCCACATTGAAAAATGAGTACAAGCCAAGGAAGGGTGAATTGTTGAGATCAAAAGAATTGCTACCCACAACCTTGGTGATAGTGTAAGGCCCATAGCAAAGTGAGAATAGCTTCTGATGCGGCCCTATAAGATGCTTCTTCTCCAAATGTAAACAAAATTTGTCTCCATCCTAAAATTGGTGCAGTACCTTATGTTGACCATGGTTCTTCTTGTACTTAGCATTGGCTTTCTGCAAAATCTCATGGACCTATTGGAAGATGTTATTAATCCTCTCAATGAATCTGGTACCTTTGTTGGTCTTAGACTGAACATGGGAAGAGTATGTTTGTGTAGTGGCAAGAGGTAGTGCAACATCAATGGGACCCAAGGGTTGGAATCCCGGTCCCACCTGAAATGGGTTATGGTTGGTGGAGCTATGGAGAGCCGTGTTGTAACTATGTTGAACATAGGGGAGACTCTCATCCCATGCACATGAATTCTTAGAGTTGTACATGCGAAGGATGTGCATAATAATAAGATTGAAAATCTATGTTTGGTCGTCATTTTGGGGGTGGAAAGAAGTGGATTTAGTGAGCTTGGTGTCCAACAGTGACAAAAGACTCGTAGTTTTGGCCAATAAAAATGTTTATGTAGAATGACCACAGGTTTATCCATGCCAAAATGTTGTGCCATCCGATTGTAGTGGGATTCCCAAATTTGATTTGTATGCTTGGTTGAAGGAACAAAGAGATGGCCTAGATGGCATAACATTCCATCCTGAATGTGAAAGTCAGTGAAATTCATGCCTGTAACCAAGAGCTGATAGGTGGTGGTGAAGTCTGGATCTTGTTGATAGAGTTGGGGCCACTCAAATGCCTTATGTCCATAGGAATGGAGCAGATTGGTGAGTGCATCCAAGAGAAGTTGAATGAGGTAGTCAACGAAAGGTAGGTAGGTGGACTACTCTTATACTTTATGTTGATATGGAACTATTGCAGGTAGGTGTACCACTTATGATGGTGGTTGTTCTATAATCTCCCTTATGTCTGTATGAACTGTAGAGGCTTGTGATCAGTGTGGATGATCTTCTCATTTCCCTGAATGTAATGTTTCCATTGACGACAGACTTATACAATGGAATACATTTCCTTGTCACAGGTAGGGTGTTTCTGGACAACATATGAGAGTGTCTCACTATGGTATTCCACCAGATGACCATACTGAGTGAGAACTGAACCTACAACATAGTCAGATCCATCAATATCAATCTCAAACGGTTATTGAAAATCGAGAAAAGAGAGTACTGGAGTTGAGCACAAGTGATGCTTCAGATCATCGAATGCTCATTTTTATTTCTTCCCCCACATAAAATTTTCCATGCCATCTCCCTTGGTCACTTGGTTGAGGGCCCATGCAATATAGGAGAATCCCAACATGAACCATTAGTAGAGGTTGGCCAGTCCCAAGAAGCTTTGAAGCCCGATTAGTGTGGTTGGGGTTTGCCAATCATGGATGACTTGGATATTAGTTGGATCAACATGTACCCCATTCTTATCAACAATGTAGCCCAAGTATTGGATCTTGTTCATGCCAAAGGAGCATTTTTTGAAGTTTTCATATATCGCGTGTTTCCACAGAGTGCTCAAAACCTGTTGAATATGCCGCATGTGATCCTACAAGGTTTGTTCAATATGAGGATGTCATCAAAATATAGCATGACAAAATAGTTGGTGAAGGGTCTCAACCTCATGAAAGTGGTTGGTGCATTTGTTAAGCCAAAGGGAATGACCATCCATTCGAAGAGACCTTATTTAGATTTGAAAGTTCTCTTCCATACATCAGTGGGTTCGATGGGAACCTGGTGGTAGCCAGACTTTAGGTCTATATTGCTGAAGAAAATTCCCCCCTTGAGTTGGTCAAGAAGGTCATCAATCTTGGGAATTGGGTAATGGTTCCTGATGGTGATTTTTTTAATGCTCTGTAATTAATGTAGATTCTCTAGGTCTCACTCTTCTTCTACACTATTATAGTCAGGATTCCTCAAGGGGAGGAGTTGGGTCAGATGTGCCCATTTTGAAGAATCTCTTGGATCTAACGTTCAATTTCGTCATTTTCCATCAGCGAGCGATGATAGACTAGTCCACTAGGTAGAGGTGCACCGGGGGTTAGATCAATTGTATTCTTGCATTAGTAGTGTGTTTATACCTCGGTGGTTGAGGAGAAGATGTCTATGTACTCTTCCATGATCCCATACACTTTCTTCTATTTCAATAGGAGGCTATTTTTAGAGGCCACAGATGTAGCGACGACCTTCTTCTTACTATGCACATGGATTAGAAAGAAGACAAAATTCCCGATCTGTGAAATGACCTTACTACATTTCTTAGTAGATATTAAAGAAATAGAGGTAGTCGATGCTACCTCTGGTATCCCGTACAATTATCTACCCAAATTATTAATAACACTATGGGGTCTAGATTCATACACAACATGACGCTTCCAAAAATATGGTTGTCCTAAAATAACATCACAAAATTAAAGGGGATAAATGTCACACAATACCTCATCTTTGAAAGGCTTGATGTCATAGGGCAGAAAACACTGTTGGCTGACACGGAGATATGTTCCTTGAAAAATCCAGTTGATGGTTTAGGGTTTTGGGTGCGATGTCGTCGACAGGTCCAATCGCTTGATGACCTCTACTGAGATTAGGTTCTTCTGACTGCTACTATCGATAATGAAATGAAGTGGAGACCCCTTTACCCATGTCTATGAGTGAAAAAGGCATTCCCATTCCTATGTTTGTTTTGGTTCACTTGGGTGGACTTTGGTGGTAGTGACAACGACACTCGGTTCAACATCGATAACATGCTTCCCTCCTTATGGATTTGATTCGAAGTCATAATTGACCTCAGAATCAGACTCCTTCAGCTAGACCATAAGTGACTTTTTGGAGCGACATTCTTCAGTGTTGTGCCAAGGGATTTTATGGTATTAACACCATTTGCTTGTGTCCTTCTTTACCTTTTCATTTCCTTTCTTGTGTTGTAGCTTGGACTAGTTGTCATGAGAGTGGAAATATTTTCTCTGTCCCTTTCTTTGTGGGTTGGGGCCACATTTTACTTACTTTGGTTGTGAGGGGTTTGCAGATCCAAACTCTCACCTCTTCTGCTATTTGAATTTTTACTCGATCTTGACAACATATATACAAGTCGTACCCAATGAGGTTATGTCCATAAACTCCATTTATGTTTGAATATATCTATACAAAAAATGACGGTATTTTATCACCAAATTTCACTCAGAGTCATTTATTCCCAATATGGTGTGGAGGGTATGGAAAATATTGGTGAAATCTGGTACTATCTAGTCCCTTTCTTGATGTAGGGTGGTCCATCGGGTGTACTAGTCCTCGTAGCTTCCAATGGGGTAGTACTATGCTTAATGGCATGACATAAGGAATCCCATGTAGGGGAAACCACAAATATTGCATATTCCTCTATGGCCCTTTTCTCAAAGTAAGTATCCCACTCGTCCTTAACATAGGGGATGACCTTGAGGAGTACAAAAGTAATATTTTCTCTATCGAAAAAATTCTGGACTAAAAAATAACCTTCTAGCAGATTCAACCATTTATCTACAACATCTACATATATTAGTCCTTCAAATAATGGAATATCAAAATTCACTTGTACCTTGAAGGGGGTTGCATGGCCGCTTGAAGAAGATGATTCTGCTATGGGTAGTCATCAAAGGATATGCACAAAGTTGTCCATCATTTCGTTCCTTTGTCACATGAGGTCTTCCTCAAGAAACATTTTAAAAGGATCTCCTCCTCCATCATATTTATTGTATTCCCCCATGGGTTGTTTTCGGGCTCAACGCGATCGATATTGCAACGGATCAATTGGTTCAAGTCCCAACTTCTTGTACCCAGATATTTTCGAGGACATGCACGAAGAAAAATAAATGAAGAGAAGACTGCTATGATACCATTGATCTAGATTTAGGAGCGTAAGAAACTGATTAACAGAATGAATACAATAAACACGGAGATATGAAGAACAACGGAGATATCCAGTGAACAATATCTTCTATTGAATAAATGAAATAGGATGAAAATATAAAACTGTAGAACTGAAACACTTGCTCAAATGGTGGTAGCTATCTCTGAGAAGAGATGTGGCTATTATGCGCATTCGCCTAAGTAGAATGATTACAATTAGGCTCCATAGATCCTTTTTATATTACTCATGAAATCCAAAACTCTAGATGTCCAAAAACCTAACCCTAGGAGATGAAACGTCAAAAGTTATGTGGGCCCCTATGGGTAAATTGGTACCTCAACTTCCTGGGGTTGTAACTTTTGCATACGATTTCCGTTTTATGGGCGTGATATCCCATTGGAAAGATATTTTAGAGAACTACACATTACGTTATTAAACTGTGACTCCACATATAGTTTGGTTGTGGCGAGACAAAAAAACAATGTTTAGGGCCCCAAAACGGCCCTGGAAGTACAACAAGATGTGAATACATGAAAACATACAAAATAATCTAGTTGGATTAGGTGGGAGGCCACCAGTATCCACCTGGAATATGTGTAGGGCTTCAGACATCCCCAGAAGTGTAGAACCCACAATTATAAAGAAGTACTAAAGACCGTGTTGAACTAAAAAATTTCAAGACGAGGCTGTTGGAATAGGTGAGTGACCACTAATATCCACCTGGATCACTGTTGCATGTAAGTGGACCACTTTTGATGGAAATCGTTCTGCAACTTACCTTGTGTATGTATGAATTGTAGAGGCTTGTGATCAGTGTGAATGATTTTCTCCTTTCCTAGAATGTAATGTTTCCATTGACGACAAGATTGGAAAATGGAATACATTTCCTTGTCATAGGTGGGGTGTTTCCTGATGGTATCTGAGAGTGTCTCACTATGGTATGCTATTACATGACTATGCTAAGTGAGAATTGTGCCTACAGCATAGTCGGGTGCATCAGTATCAATTTTGAATGGTTGTTACATTTCAGGTAAGGAGAGTACTAGAGATGAGAACAAGTGATTCTTTAGATAATCAAATTCTCATTGTTGTGCCTTCCCCCATGAGAAATTTTCCCTGCCACCACCCTTTGTCACTTTGCTAAGGGTCCATGTAATATGGGATAATCCCAACATGAATTGTCGGTAGAAGTTGGAAAGTTCCAAGAAGCTTTGAAGCTCAGTTAGTGTGGTTGAGGCTGGCTAACCATGGATGAATTGGATAATGACTGGATCCACATGTACCCCATGCTCATCAACAATGTATCCCAAGTATTGGACCCTATGCATGTCAAAGGATAATTTTTCCAAGTTGGCATATAGCTTGTGTTTTTTCATAGTGCTCAAAACCTATTGAATATGTTGTATGTGCTCCTCCCAAGTTCTGCTAAAGATGAGGATGTCATCTAGATATACCACCACAAAATATTTGGTGAAGGGTATCAATACATCATCCATCAACCTCATGAAAGTGGTTGGTGCATTTGTTAAGCCAATGGGCATGACCAACCATTTGAAGAGACCTTATTAGATTTGAAAGTTGTCATCCCTACATCAGTCAATTCGATGGGAACCTGGTGGTAGCCAAACTTTAGGTCAATCTTGCAGAAGAACTTTTCCCCCTTGAGTTGGTAAATAAGTTCATCAATTTGGGGAATTGGTTAAGGATTCCTTACTGTGATTTTGTTTAATACTCTATAATCAATACATAGCTTCCATGTCTCGTCTTTCTTATGCACCTATAGAATCAGGCTTCCACAAGGGGAGGAGTTGGGTTTGATGTGCCCCTTTTGAAGAAGCTCTTGGATATTATGCTTGATTTCATCATTTTCCATTAGCGAGAGATGATAGAATGGTCCATTAGGCATAGGTACACCGGGGGTTAGATCAATTGGATGGTTGACTTGGTAGTGCATCGGTACCCCGGTGGGTGAGGAGAAGAAGTCTCAATACTCTTCCATGATCCTGTCCACTTGCTTCTGCTGTAATGAGAGGCTTTGTGTAGAGGCCACAGATGTGTTGAAGAACTTGTCCTAAATGTGAGCACAAATCACAAAGAATATGAACTTCTCGGTCTATGAAATGACCTTATTTCATTTCTTAACAGAGATTAAAGAAATAGTGGTAGGCGACGCTACGTCTGGTATCCTGTATAATTGTCTACCCAAAGTAATAATAAAACCGCGGGGTATAAACTCATACACATCATGTCTCTTCCACAAATATGGTTGTCTTAAAAGAACATCACAAACTTCAAGTGGAGAAATATCACATAATACCTCGTCTTTGAAGGGCTTGATGTTGTAGGGTAGATGATATCGTTGGATGACGCAAAGATCTCTTCCTTCGTGAAGCCAGACGATGGTGTAGGGTTGCGGGTGTGCTGTCATTAGCAGGTCCATCCACTTGATGAATTCTGTTGAGATTGGTTTCTTATGAAGGCCGCTATCGACAATGAAATGAAGCAGAGCCCCTTTTACCCACATCTATGAGTGAAAGAGGAATTCCCCTTACTCTAGTTATTCTGCTTCGCTTGCCAGGAATTTGGTGGTAGTGATACTAGCACTGGGTTTGACATCGATAATCCACTTCCCTCCTTCTAGAATTGATTCAGAATTAGAATTTTCCTATGACTCGGAAGCTTTCAAATCAACCACCAGTGACTTCTTGGAGTGACATTATTTTGTGTTGTTCCAAAGGATTTTATGGTATTCACACCACTTTCCTGTGTCCTTCTTCGAATTCTCATTACCCTTCCTGTGTTGTGGCTTGGACTGGCTATCATGAGAGTGGCCATCTTTTCCATGTCCCTTGTTTTGTGGGTTGGGGCCACATTTTCCCTACTTCGGTTGTGAGGAGTTTGCAGATCCAAACTGTCACCTCTTCTACTTAATTTTTTGCTTGATCTTGACAACACATCTATAAGCCACACCTAATTATAAGATTCCTAGAAAAAACCTTTTTTTTAATGTATATATGCAAACAACATCGATATTTGAGCACCATATTTTTCTTAGAGTATTTGAGTCCCAATTTGGTGTGCATGCTATGGAAAATATTGGTGAAATCTGGTACTTTCTAGTCCCTTTCCTGATGCAACATGGTCCATCTTGTGTACTGGTCCTCGTAGCTTCAAATAAGGTAGTATTGTTCTTTAATGCAATCCCTGAAGGAATCCCATGTGGGGGGGAGCACAAATATTGCATATTATTCTATGGCCCTTTTCTCAGAGTAAGTATCCCATCAGTCCTTGACATGGGGGATGACCTTTAGGAGTGAAAAAGTAATATTTTCCCTGTTGAAAAAATTGTGGAACAAAAAATACACTTCAAGTATATTCAACCATTTTTCTACAACATTTGCATCTATCAGTCCGTCAAATAATGGAATATAAAAATTTACTTATACCTTGAAGGGGGTTGCATGGCCGCTTGATGAAGATGTGTCTCCTGTGGGTAGCCGTCAAAGGATCTGTGCAAAGTTGTCCATCATTTCATTCCTTTTTCATGCAAGGGATTCCTTGAGAAATTTTTTAAAAGGATATCTTACTCCATCATATTTATTTTTTGACCCCATGGGTTTTTTTCGGGCTCGGCGCAACCGATATTGCAAAGGTTCAATTGGTTCGAGTCCCAACTTCTTGTACCTAAATATTGTTAGGGACATGCATGAACAAAAATAAATGAAGAGCTAACCACTCTGATACCACTGATCCAAATTTATGAGAGGAACAAAATGAATAAAATACTTAATACAATAACACAGAGATACTAAAAACAAAAACATATATCTAGTGAACAATAAATTCTATTGAATAAATTAAATAGGTTGAAACTATAAAACTGCAGAAATGAAAAAAACTTGCTTGAATGGTGGCATCTATCTCTGAGAAGAGATGTGGCTACTATGTGCATATATCTAAGAAAAATGATTATAATGAGGCTCAATAGGCCTTTTCAAAATTACTCATGAATTCCAAAACCCTAGACATCCAAAAACCTAACCCTAGGAGATGAAACGCCAAAAGTTATGTGGGCCCTGATGTGTAAGTTCGTACATCAATTTCCCTGGGTTGTAACTTTTTCATACAACCTCCATTTTAGGCACGTGATAGCCCATTGGAAAGGTATAACTACACATTATTCCATCAAACTTTGATTGTGGCGAGCCAAAAAAACATTGTTTAGGCCCCAAAATGGCCTTGGAAGTACATAAAGATGTATTGACATGAAAAATTCCAAAATAAACCAGTTGGATTAGGTGGGTGGACACCAATATCAACCGGTAAGTTGTGTAGGGCTTCAGACAACCTCAAAAGTGTAGAACCCACAATTACAAAGAATTACAAAATAACGTGTTGAACTAAAAATTGTCAAGAGGAGCTAGTTGGAATAAGTGGGTGGCCGCCAATATCCACCTAGATCAGTCCTCCCCCTTTAGGAAGAAATGGTCTCCATTTTGTTGAGTGCCCACATCAGGTGAAGAAACTTCTACTGAATATTTCTATAAGTGAGCCACTTGACTTGGTGCAAGAGCTTCTCTACGTTGACAACCCGATAAAGTTGGATCCTCTGCTAGCGAGCTCCCTTGACATGTGTGTCTACTATATGATCAGTGGATTCCCGTTCCATGCAATCAAGGTTGAGATCTGTTGGTGTCAATTGTTCTGCGATCTCTGAGGTGTCAAATAATGGTGGAAAATATGGATGGAGGAGGTGAACATTGAACACTTGGTGCAAGCCAAGGAAGGGGAGAGTGTTGAGCTCAAAAGTATTGTCACCCACAACCTTGGTGATAGTGTAAGGCCCATAGTGAAGTGGATAGAGCTTCTGATGGGGCCCTGTAAGGTGTTATTTCTACAAATGTAACCAAACCTTGTCTCCCATATAAAACTTGTGCGGTACCCGATGTTTATCATGGAATTGCCCATACTTAGCATTGGATTTCTAAAAAATATCATGGACCTATTGGAGGATGTGATGAATCCACCCAATGAATCTGGTGGATTTTTTGACCTCACATTGAACATGGGAAGAATCTATCTCTGTGGTTGCAAGAGGTAGTGCAACATCAATGGGACCCAAGGGTTGGAATCCCAGCCCCACCTGAAAGGGGCTATGGTCAGTGGAGCTATGGAGAGCCATGTTGTAGCTATGTTGAACATAGGGAAGACTCTCATCACATGTACGTGGATGCTTAGAGTTATACATGCACAGGATGTGCACAATCATCTAATTGACAACCTTTGTTTGGACATTGTTTTGAGGGTGGAAGATAGTGGGTTTAGTAAACTTGGTGTCCAAAATTGACCAGAGACTCGAACAAAATATGCTGAGGAACCTGTTGATTCGGATTATTTTTGGAACGAAATGAAAGAAGAGATATTACAATGAAATACTCATGAAAATTGCCAGAAACAGAGAAATACAACAATACCTGATTTCTATTAACGAAAGAATTGTAAAGAGACTATAAAAATACAGAGTGCAAGACTCACAAGAATGGTGGCATCTTTGTCTCTTAGAAGAGATGTGACATCTATGCTCATTTGAAATAACATGATTACAATGAGGCTCTAAAGGCCATTTTATGATAAACATGAATTCCAAAACCCTAGATATCTAAAAACCTAACCCTAGGAGATGAAATGCCAAAAGTCATATGGGCCTCGTTTTGCTAAGTTAGTACATTAACTTTCTGGGGTCATAACTTTTTCATACGATCTTTGTTTTAGGTGCATGATAGCCCATTGGAAAGGTATTTTGGACAAATATGCATTACTCCATCAAAATTCTAACTCCATCTAGAGTTTGAATGTGGCAAGCCAAAAAAACACTATTTAGGGCCCCTAAACGACCCTGGAAGTACAACAAGATGTGCTGACATGAAAACATAAAAAAATAAGTCAGATGGATTAGGTGAGAGGCCACCAGTATCCACCTCGAATATGTGTAGGGCTTTAGACAACCCCAAAAGTGTAGAACCCACAATTACAAAGAAGTACCAAAGAACCTGCTACACTAAAAACTGAAAAGAGGATTAAGTTGGAAGGGGTGGCCACCAATATCCACCTGGATCAATCCTCCCCCCTTAGGAAGAAATGGTATCCATTGCATTGAGTTCCCAGGGAAGAGGGGAATGCATTTTCTGAATCTAACACTTGGTGAGTTGTGTTCCTTGTTGGAGATGTTATGCTTCTTGGTTTGTGGAAGACTAGCACAAATCTATTGTTGGAGGGGTTGAATCTGTTCCACCAACCTGTTGTCTCTAGGTTGGATGGGGCATTGTGTAGGCACCATTGTAGGTGAAGAAACAACATCTTATGTATCTTTGAAGAACTATTTTTGTTGGATAGAAGGTGTTGAGGCTGCAATGGTTGTAGTGGTCTTGTGTGCATCCTTTGAATAGACTGCGAAGAGGATAAGTTTTGCAGTATGAGAGATTAACTTGAGGTGTTTTTCTGGTGGAGCAACAGTCGAAACTACCTCTGGTATCCTATAGAGATGACCTCCCAGGATAATAATGACACTACGAGGTATAGAATCATAAGCAACATGATGTTTCCACATACATGCGTGGCCTAAAATAACATCACAGAAATCAAGAGGGGAAATATCACACACTACCTCATCCTTTAAGGGATGGATCCCATAGGATAGGTGACACTACTAGCTGACGTGAAGATCTCTTCCCCTGTGAAGCCACCCGATGTTTTATGGTTTTGGGTGTGGTGTTTTCAACAACCCCAATTGTTTGACTACCTTCATGGACATGAGGTTCTTTCGATTGTTGTTATCAACAATGAAATGCAATGGGGTACCCTTCACCCACATCTATGAATCGAAGAGGAAATCCCCCTCTTCAGGATCTTTTCGATCTTCTAGCTTAATTGTTGTGGTCATGACAGTAGAAGTGGGATCTACGTCAATGATCTGTCTATTTTCAATATTTTCTAGATCAGATTCTGAATCAAGGTTCGGCTACGTGTCTTTGACCTCGACCACCAATGACTATTTCAAGTGAAATTCATCGGTGTAGTGTCATGGGACTTTGTGGAAGTCACACCACTTCCCAGT
The DNA here is from genome assembly GCA_009831015.1 of Picea engelmannii. NCBI lineage: Eukaryota > Viridiplantae > Streptophyta > Pinopsida > Pinales > Pinaceae > Picea > Picea engelmannii. The sequence continues at coordinate 100,731 of ML802360.1, forward strand.
GTCATTCTTTGTCTTTACTTTAACATTTTTGTCCTATTTCTTGGACGTTTTCTAGAGGCTATTGGTTAGGGTCGTCTATATCGTTCTTTGGTTGTTGCATATTTGTAGACTCGAATTCCCATTTGTTCTAGTACCCAAATTTATGCTCAATTTTGAAAACATATGGATAGGAATATCCCAATGATGAGATTGTTAGGAAATCCATTTCGGTTTGGATGTACCTATGCAAAGCCCCATGGTATTTCAAAATGAGATGTTGTTAAGAGTCTTTGATACCTATCTTGGTGCGGAAGGTATGGAAGTTTTTGTGAACTCTGGCACTATTTGGATCGTCTCTTGTCATAGTGTGGTCCATCTCGTGTACTGTTCTTCATTGTTATCAACAAGATAGTAAATTTCTTTGACCGCATCCACACAAAAAATCCCAAGTGGGATCAACCCCAAATATTCTAGATTCCTCTGTGGAAATTTTCTCCCAATAAGTTTACCACCAATGTTTGACATGGGAGAGAGCCTTGAGGAGTGTAGAGGTGATATTTTCCTTGTCAGAAATTTTTTAACAGAGAAATAACCTTCTAATATATTTAACCATTTTCTAGGGAATCCACATCTATCTGACCTTCAAATATGGGAATATCAAAATTAACTTGTACCTTGAAGGGAGAGGTTCCTCCAAAATGGAAACTTTTTGAAGATGTGTCTGTTGCTATCGGTAGGCGTTGAAGGATGTGTGCAAAATTATCCATCATTTTGCCCCTCTATCATGTAAGATCTTGCTCAAGCAACAGGTTAATAGAATCTTATGCTCCATCATTTTTCTTTTCTGCCACTATCGAGGTTTTCTTTGGCATGCAAGAGTGATTGTCCTCAAGAGAGACAAACTCAAGACCCAACTCGCTATAATCAGACCTTGTCAGGGACATGCGCTAAAAAATGATCAAGATTAGCCTACTACGATACCACTAATCCAGATTATTTTTGGAATGAAATGAAAGTAGAGATATTTAAATGAAATACTCATGAAAATTACCAGAAATAGATAAATACAACAATACCTGATTTATATTAATGAAAGAATTGTAAAGCAACTGTAAAAATAAAGAGTGCGAAACTTGCTAGAATGGTGGCATCTTTATCTTTGAGAAGAGTTGTGATGACTATGCTCATTTGCAAGAAGATTATTACAATGAGGCTCTAAATGCCTTTTTATGATAAACATGAATGCTAGAACCTTAGACATCCAAAAACCTTACCCTAGGAGATGAAACGACAAAAGTCACGTGGGCCCCGTTTGGGTAAGTTAGTACATTAACTTCCCTGGGTCATAATTTTTTCTTATGATCTCCATTTTAGGTGCATGATAGCCCATTGGAAAGTTCTTTTCAAGAAATACACATTACGCCATTAAAATTTGACTCCATCTATAGTTTGACTATGGTGAGCCAAAAATACATTATTTAGGGCCCCAAAACGGCCCTAGAAGTACAAGAAGATGTGCTCACATGAAAACATACAAAATAAGCTACTTGGATTAGGTGGGAGGCCACCAGTATCCATGTGGAATATGTGTAGGGATTCAGACAACCCCAAAAGTGTAGAACCCACTATTACAAAGAAGTATCGAAGAACGTGTCGCACTAAAAGCTGAAAAGAGGAGACCGTTGGAACAGGTGGGTGGCCACCAATATCCACCTAGATCTCTTGCTATCACAATCAGATTTGATGGTACGTGGTATCAAAAAATGGAATGAAACTCATTCAAAGAAGAGATTGGAATTATTTTTCGCTATGATTCTCTTCTTTTAGGATGTGAGAATGGTCATCTTTGAAAACCGATCAACCACCACAAATATGCAATCATTGCCTTGCTCGCTGGACTGAAGGTCATACATGTAAACCATCGAGATGGATTCCAAAGGCCTCTCGGGAATAGGAAGAGGGTTTTATAACCCTTTCTTCTTGATGGTTGGATTGGAAATGGCACATATAGTTCAAGATATGATATACTTGTTGATTTCCTATTGAAGTTTTGGCCAATAATTGTTTTGTTGTAGAATGACCACAATTTTCTCCACGCCAATATGTCCTGCCATCCAACTGTAGTGAGCCTCCCAAATAATATTTGCAAGCTCGCTTGTAGGAACATAGAGATGGCCGAAATGGCATAATAGTCCATCTTTAATGTGAAAATTAGTGACATTTGCGTTTGTACCCAAGAGATGATAGGGGGTGGTGAAGTCAGTATCTCACTGATAAAGTTGGGGCCACTCAGATTCCTCATGCCCACAGGAATGGAGTAGGGTGGTGAGTGCAGCCACGGGAGGTCAACTAGGGAAGTTAGTAACATGATTTTTTCTCCCTGTCTTATACTTGATGTTGAGATGGAACTGTTGCAGGTATGTGGACCACTTTTGATGGCGGTCGTTCTGCAACTTCCATTGTGTCGGTATGAACTGTAGAGGCTTTTGATCAGTGTGGATGATTGTCTCCTTTCCAAAAATTTAATGTTTCCATTGATGAAAGGATTTCACAATGGAATACAGTGCCTTGTCATAGGAGGGGTGATGCAGCCCCCCTACTCCCCCATAGGGATAGACGACCTCCCGGTCAAGGCTCTCTAATTCCTTAGTCGAATGACTCTCTGAAATATCAATGGTCTCCTTCTGTGACTAAACACATGCCCTTTCATCTACAGTTATAGGTTTAATGGCATGCATAGCCTCCCCTTTCACTCTTCTGTGAAATCTCATAGTATTGGGTGTTTCATGATGGTCTCCTTATGTGACTAAACACATTCCCTTTTGGCTTCAAGTGCAGGTTTCATGACTGTCTTCTGGCAACCATTTTTTGGTTTTGGTTTTGGTTCTCTCCTTGGGAATATTCTAATACCTTCTCCTTCATCATGAGAATCACTGTTGGTTGTCCTTCCTCTGTTGTTTCACTTTCATCGTGTGCACTGGCCTCCACTTGGATGGTTTGTGGGAATTATTTTATCCCTCCAATGATCAAAATACTCTTCTGATCTTCTCCTTTGATGGTGGAAGTTTCTAAATTCTCATCATCTTCATTCATATGTTTTGTAAACCCACTTCACCTATCATCACTCATTTCTAACCTAAACCCACTTCTGAGCTCCTGAGACTTTCAGATAGTCTCATTTCTCTCCCCCTGCCCACCTGGAAATTTTGGACTTCTCTTCTGCCCATATGGAAGTCTATGCGATCAACCGATCCCATCTCATTGACCACTTGGATATTGAAGATTTCATCACTGCCCATCTAGAAGCATACGAAACCTCCACCTAATCTCTTTCCATTGCCCACCTAGTAACTTGAATGTCCACTTCTGCCCCCCTAGCATTTTATGAGATTCTCAACTGATCTCTTCTCCTCCTCATCATTGATATTTATCCCAGTCTCTAGTTCACAAATGTGAATCGGTTCCTCCTCTGTGTCACTGAGGGTTTCAACATGCCTCAGCTACTCTCTCAATAGTATTTGTTGTCCTCTGGCCAAAAATCTCTTAACTGACCACTTCACCTTCTTCTTAATGGGCCACTCATACACCCAATGCACTTTTTCATCCTGTTGCATTTTAAATGCAATCTTCTCCATTTGTTCTCTTATTTGACTGAAGTCCAGATCCATATCTAGATTGCTTCTTGAGATATTCTCTTCGACCACGTCCATGGTCTTTAGTAGCCATTTCCACCTTCTACCTTCCCTCCTGGCAAGCCTATGGATCACTCTACATCCAAGAGCATCTCCATGTTTTCTCACAACTCACCTGGCTATTTAAATTTTTGTTTCTGTACACATGCAACAACCTTCTCACAGAGCATAAGTACTCTCCCTTGTATTCACCCACTATTCACAGATGAATTTTGAATCTATGGTATCATCTAATGTTACCATATTATCTCATGTCACCATCTCTCTCTTGTCTATTGTCTTCAAACAAAATAACAACCTCCTCCTCTTTTTATTTTGCCTGAAATATACAGATGAAAATCAATCTTTGATACCACCTGATCGTATTAAAGTATCTCCTGTCACCGTCTCCCCCTTTGTCTATTTTCTGCAAACAAAATTTCATCTCTTAGTACTACTCTATGTAGTCAAACTATCTCCTTCATCTCCTTTGCCTGAATTCTACAGACAAAAATCATTTTTGATACCACCTGATGTAGCCCCCCTACTCCCCCATAGGGCTACACAACCTACTGGTCAAGGATCTCTGATTCCTAAGTCGAATGAATCTATGAAACCTTAATGGTCTCCTTCTATGACTAAACACAGGCCCTTTCAGGTTTAGTTGCAGGTTTAATGGAACCCACAACCTCCCCTTTCACTCTCCTATGAAATCTTAGAGTATTGGGAGTTAGCTCCTAACTAATAAGCCCCCTCTTGATGTGACCTTGGGTGATGACCATGTGATTACGGGTGTCGCCACAAGAAGTTTTAATTCAAACTACTTTTGGGCCCGTAATTCTCCTCAAGCCTCCATGTGTCTTCCTGGTGAAACCACGGTATGGATTGCGGCCAGCCCTTGAATTTTTAAAGTCCATGCAACTCATGTCCCCACAATGCTATGGGATCATCAATATCCTAATATTGATGATACTGTCTGAACTGATGGTTCATACATGCGTTTTCCAATCCATGGATCAAATCTTCTTCCTCTAAATGAACAGGTGTGATCTATTCATGATTTTATACTTCAGTGTTTTGAAATCTCAAACCCTGCCTTCTTTCATACTCCAATCTTCTGGAGTTGATGATCTGCAGACACCTATCCTACTCGATCAATGGTTCTCCTTTCCCTTCGAGTGTTTAACCTTTCAACTTAGATCAACAGTCCTATGACCCCATTCTCGATCAATGGTAGAGATATCCTTTGGGTCTTCAGACTTCTGAGATCTAAAATCTTGAAACTTCACCTTTTCCCAAATGGATTTATCTGAAGTCTCTAATCCACTGACGTGTGTCCTCTTGATCTGACGATCAAGGATTACTTCAGGTATTTACTTAGAGTTCACATATTTGCGCCACATCTTCTCTAGATCTGATGTCTTAGATTTACTTCAGGACTTTATATGGAGTGTTCATATCTATGCTACGTCTCCTCTGATCTGACAGCTATAACTCACTTCAGGAATTTACCTAGAGTTCTTAGATATTCGCCACGTCTCCTCGTATATGATGGCTCATATTTAATTTGGGCGATCTGATGCTTGATATTTTCTTTGGATGATCTGACGACTCATCTTCACTTCGATTGATCAGACGATTGAGGTTTGCTTTGGGTTTCCAACTCTTTGGGCTTCGAAAATCTCAACTCTCAATGTTCACCTCCTCCTGAACTCATGATATCTAATGGCTTAGATCCACTTTGGAAATACGACACTCGATATTTTCTTCGGGTGATATGACATCTTATATTCGCTTCGACTAATCGAACGATTGAGATTGTGTTGAGTGAGAATTGCGCCTACATCATAGTTAGATGCATCAGTCTCAATCTCGAATTTTTTTTGCAGATTGGGTAAGGAGAGTACTAGAGCTAAGAAAAGGAGATGCTTCAAATCATCGACTGCTCATTTTTGTTCCTTCCCACATGCGAAATTTTCCCTGCCACCACGCGTGGTCACTTGGCTAAGGGCTCATGCGATATGGGAGAATCCCAACATGAACCATTAGTAGAAGTTGGAAAGTCCCAAGAAGCTCCAAATATTGGTTAGTGTGGTCGGGGCTAGAAAATCATGGATGACTTGGATCTTAGTTGGATACACATGTACCCCATTCTCATAAAAAATGTATCCTAACTATTGGAACCTGCGCTTTCCAAAGGATCATTTTTCCAGGTTGGCATATAGATTGTACTGCTGCATAGTGCTCAAAACCTGTTGAATATGTTGCATGTGATCCTTCCAAGTTTTGTTGAAGATGAGGATTTCATCTAGATATACCACCAAAAATAAGTTCATGACGGGTCTCAATACATCATCCATCAACATCATGAAAGTGGTTGGTGCATTTTTCAAGCCAAAGGGCATGACCAACCATTCGAAGAGACCTTATTTAGATTTGAAAGTTGTCTTCCATACATCAGTTGGTTCAATGGGAACCTGGTGGTATATAGACTTTAGGCCAATCTTGCTAAATAATTTTCCCCCTTGAGTTGGTCAAGAAGTTTATCAATCATGGGAATTGATGATTGTGATTTTGTTTAATGCTATGTAATCAATGCAGAGCCGCCAGGTCCCATATTTCTTATGCACTAGTACAATTGGGCTTCCGCAAGAGGAGGAGCTAGATATGATGTGCCCCTTTTGAATAATCTCATGGGTTTGATGCTTGATTGTGTCATTTTCCATCAATGAGAAATGATAGAATACTCCATTAGGCATAGGTGCACCAAGGGTTAGATTAATTAGACTCTTGACTTGGTAGTGCATCGGTACCCTGGTGGGTGAGGAGAAGATGTCTATGTACTCTTCCATGATACCATCCACTTCCTTCTGTTTCAAAGAGAGGCTCTGTGTAGAGGCCACGAATGTGGCAGTGACCTTTTTCTTACTATGAGCATGGATCACAAAGAATACAAACTTCCCAGTCTATGAAATGACCTTACTGCATTTCTTAGCAGAGATTAAAGAAATAACGATAGCCGACACTGCCTCTGGTATCCTGTATAATTGTCTACCCAAAATAATAATAACATTGTGGGGTCCAGACTCACACACAACATGTCACTTCAACAAATATGGTTGTCCTAAAATAACATCATAAAATTTAAGGGGAGAAATATCACACAATACCTCGTCTTTGAAATTCTTGATGCCATAGGGCAGACGACATTGTTGGCTAATGCGGCGATCTCTTCCTTGGTGAAGCCATCCAATGGTGTAGGGTTTCGAGTGTGGTGTCATCGGTAGTTCCAGCCACTTGATGACCTCTAGTGAGATTAGTTTCTTCTGACTGTCGCTATCAACAATGAAATGAAGCGAAGCCCCCTTTACCCACATATGTGAGTTAAAGAGGCGTTCCCCTTCCTCTGGTTTTCTTGGCTAGACTTTGGTGGTAGAACTAGTGGCACTGGTTTCAACATCGATAATCTGCTTCCCTCCTTTTGGATTTGATTTAGAGTCATAATCTGCCTTTGAATCGGAAGGTTTCAGCTCGACCAACAGTGACTTCTTGGAGAAACATTCTTCAGTGTTGTGCCAAAGTATTTTATGGTATTCACACCACTTTCTCATGCCCTTCTTTGACTTCTCACTAGCCTTCTTATGTTGTGTCTTTGGATTGGTTGTCCTGAGAGTGGCCATCTTTTCCCCGTCCCTTGTTTTGTGGGTTGTGGTTTCCTTTTCCCTGCTTCTAATGTGAGGAGTTTGCAGATCCAAACTCTTGCCTCTTCTGCTTAAATTTATGCTCAATATTGAAAGCATATTTATAATCCGCAACTAATGATGATATGTCTAGAAGCTCCATTTATGTTTGAATGTATCTATGTAGACAGTTGCAGTATTTGAGCACCAAATGTCCTTCATAGTATTTTATACCTAATTTGGTGCGCAGGATATGGAAAATATTGGTGAAATATGGTACTGTATGGTCCCTTTCCTGAGGCTATGTGGTCCATCTTGTGTACTAGTCCTCATAGCTTCCAACAAGGTATTATTGTTCTTTAATGACATCCATGAAGGAATCCCATGTGGGGGAGACTACAAATATTGGAGATTCCTCTATCAAACTTTTCTCAGAGTATGTATCCCACCAGTCCTTAACATGGGGGATGGCCTTGAGGAGTGAAAAAGTAATATTTTCCTTGTCGAAAAAATTATGGAACGAAAAATACTCTTCGAGTAGATTCAACCATTAATTTACAGCATTTGCATCTATCAATCCTTCAAATAATGGAATATCAAAATTTACTTATACCTTGAAGGGGGTTTAACCGATATTACAAACACTCAACTGGTTCGAGTCCCAACTTCTTGTACTTATATCTTGTCGAGGACATGCTCTAAGAAAAATAAATTAAGAGTAGACCACTATGATGCCAGTGGTCCAGATTTATGAGTAGAACTAAATGAATAACAAACTGAATACAATAACATAAAGATACAGAGAACAACAACCTATATCCAGTGAAAAATAAATTCTATTGAATAAATAAAATAGGTTGAAATTGTAAAACTGCATAACTAAAAAACAACTTCCTTGAATGGTGGTAGCTATCTTTGAGAAGAGATGTGTCTTCTACATGCATCCCTCTATGCAGAATGATTACAATCAGGCTCCAAATTCCTTTTTAACATTACTCATCAATTCCAAAATCCTAGGCATCCAAAAACCTAACCCTTGGAGATGAAACACCAAAATTTATGTGCGCCCCAATGGGTAAGTTGGTACCTCAACTTCCTAGGGTTGTAATTTTTGCACATGACCTCCGTTTTAGTCATGGGATAGCCCATTGGAAATCTCTTTTCGCGAAATACGCATTATGTCTTCAAACTCTGACTTCATTTACAATTTTACTGTGGCAAGCCAAAAAAACAATGTTTAGGATCCCAAAACGACCCTCAAAGTAGATAAGTATGTACTGACATGAAAACTTCCAAAATAAACTAGTTGGATTAGGTGGGAAGCCACCAATAGCCACTTGGAAGCTGTGTAGGGCTTCAGAAAACCCCGTAAGGGTAGAACTCACAATTACAAATAATTATAGAAGAACGTACTAAACTAAAAACTATTAAGAGGAGCCAGTGTGAATAGGTAGGTGGCCACCAATATCCACCTAGATCAAGACATGAATCTAATTTTCGTAGAAAAAAACAAAAGTCATGTTATTTAAGGAAGAATCATACAAAGAAAGAAGAAAATTAAATATATTAAAATGATATTCGGACTCGAAAGTGGAGTAAAAGGATGAAGGACATTCAAATGGATGAACATCAACATAACACATGATATCCATGGTATTGAGCCAAGAAAAAGTTTATTTTTGTGTATCATTGTGTTATCCTCTTCCAATTTTTGAATTTGTTTCCCTTGGCTTGAATAGTTGATGGCTCACCTTGTCACACTAAATAAATTCCACGATATACATGGCTTGATACTCACCATGTTGGTCGGTTCATTCCCTATGATGATAATCGTTGCCGAAAAGGTCCTCATACATAAGGTTTCCATCTTCGTTGATTCCTCATCTTCTCGTTAAACGTGAAAAATATTCAATGGAAACCAACAAAACATCAACTTGACTGCCTATGGGCCACTATGGTGGAGCCTTCAAAAAAATCTAGTGAGTAAATCCTTGAGCCCTTCCGTGGTCAAGGATTTAGATGTAGAGATCAGGCTTCAAATTCCACATACCAACAAACAACTATGGCACATGGTCGAGATTACAAATTCCACAATGAGATGCCACAACTAGATAGGCGATATGAAAAAAATAAAAGATAAAATGGCCTAAATATGAGGATAAATAAAACCTCAAAGTATAAGCTGTTTAAATTTAGGCTAATCTCTTTAAATGTTACTCAAAAAATTGTAAGTTTTTAAAAACCTTATGGTTAAAAGAGGAAAAAGACGTTGATTTTAGTACAAATCCTATGGAAAAATGGCATAGTGTTTACAATATTCCTAGCCACCTTCATGTATGGAAACAATAATGAAAATATTTAAAAATAATGTATTTTTTTCGTAGTGGGCCTAATTCTTAAGAACATGTGTTTCATATTAATAGGTCACAAGTTCAAATCCAGAGGGTGGTTAGGGTATATATATCTTCGTAGACTTTAACAGTCAAATTGCTACATGGATGGGGTCCCCCACAAAGAAGGGGGTCTCATACACCAATTTGGTGTTTGGCATGACTTTAAAATTAAATGACGATGATGATGATGATTAACATGAAAATATTCATGACCTTAAAATCAGATGATGGTGATGATGACGACGACGATGATTATTATTATTATTAACATGAAAATATCACATTAATCATTAAAATGATTTAAAAAAAATCCAAACTTCATTTTTTTAATGGATCACATTATTTTAAAACCTCCCAAAAACAATTATTATTAACATGAAAATATCATATTGATCATTAAAATGATTAAAATATAATATGAACTTCATTTTTTTTCAAGGGCACATTATTTTAAATCCTCCCAAAAACAACTTTCCTAAATGCATGGTGTCATGACTAAAACTAATATTAACCTTAAAATTAGATGATGATGAGCACGATAATGATTATTATTAACTTGAAAATATCATATTAATCGATTAAATTTTTTTTCCAAACTTCATTTTTTTATGGGACTCATTATTTTAAAACTTCCCAAAAACAATTATTATTAAGATGAAAATATCACATTGATCATTAAAATGATTAAAAAAATAATCCAATCTTCATTTTTTTAAATGTGACACATTATTTTAAAACCTCCCAAAAAAGCTTTCCTAAACTCCATCATGCCATGACTAAAACTAATAGTTTAACAAAATCAATAAAATTGTTTGAACCATCCCAATATAATTTTCATAATAAATCATTACGCACATTATTCTAAAACCTCTGAAAAACAACTTTGCTAAACTCCATCATGCCATGACTAAAACTAATAGTTTAACATAATCAATAAAATTGTTTGAACCATCCCAAAATAATTTTGATAAATCATTGGTTCTCGTTGACCTTGATTATGGGGATAAATTTGGTAGGGATATACTTTCCTAAACTCCATCATTCCAGGACTAAAACTAATAGTTTAACAGAATCAATAAAATTCAATAAAATTGTTTGAACAATCCAAAAATAATTTTGATAAATCATTGGTTCCCGTTGACCTGATTATGGGGCTAAATTTCGTATGGATATTGGGCTAACAATCTTAACATTATGACATTATTTTTTATTATATATTTGACTCCAACATCTCTTAATTTATAACCACAACACTCAAAACAACCCATGAAAATTCCGTAACCAAACCTTACACTGTATACCAAAAAAATAAATAAGAAAACAAAACTTCCAAAGTGACTTCTTAAGACACCTCATACCCAAAATCTCCGGGCTCAACGGTTGCACATGAAAGTTGTCGGCTTGAAATCTAGGTCCCCCATTTTTAATTGAAACCCATGAACCTGAAAGTAAATAAATAATTTTCATAAGTAATGTACCAGAGAAGATTTTTTTGTCTCTATGCTAGCCACCAAGACTTCTAGCAACTAGAAAATTCTAACAACTAATAACTTTTGAACCAAAGCTCGGTTATAGGCATCGAGCCCATTGTTTGAAAGTTTTCGATGAGAAGAGGACAAGACTACTAAGTATGGATATAATTTTGGCCAAAACACTGGTTGGAACTGTGAGAAATTACATGAATAAATTGCTACAAATTTTTCATTTATTGCACTTTAAGAATAAATTTCATATATCACGGAAAAAACTGTAATTGCATCTAACCTCTTCCTCATGTTCTTTCATTTGCATCAGTTGTAATTTTCCTTCTCAAATGCGATTATCTGATCAGAGATCAAACATAATGATTTTGCACCACATATTTAATAGAACCCACTATTGTTCACGTCATCCACAAGTCCTGCAGCGCACACGATAGAAATAGAATGTTCCTTATGACACTACATTAACTTTGCACAGATCTAGGATTGCACACATCTAGAGAATTTGCATTAGAAACAATTTGAAGGACAAGTTCATAATTTGTGGTCTTAATTATGATGTATATCAACAATAAATATGACATTACTCATCTCGCAGAGAACAAAATACATTCCTGAAATATAAATTAATGAATATTAAATGCAATACAACCCCAACTTCCTACACCCACAATTGATTTCATGATCCAACTTCACCGGCATATCGGCCCCTGGCTACATTGTTCATGTACTTGCAATGCTGCCTCACATACCAACATCTGATATATGCACCTATTGTTCTCCCACATCGAAGCACTACTCATACCTCAACATATGTTTTGCAATAAATCTTAAGTAGATATGTTAATGCACATAGCTACCACCTTTGAAATAATAAGTGAAAGATGAAATCCATTCATATGGCAAGATTTTTGTTTTCTTAATTTTTAATAAAAAAAAAGTATTATGAACAATTTACAATGTTACACTTTGGAAACAAAAATGGAAATTTAAATTCAATGCAGAAACTAATATCTATTCAATGCAAAATCAAATGTTATAATCCCTTCGACAGGGCTAATAAGACTCTTGTATATATGCATGTTTAGTGTTTTGATTTTATTATGATTAGAAAGTTTCCTCTGTTATTTGTTTTCTCAATGAATGTTTATTTTTCACTTTATATGTTCAAGTTGATAATTTTTATAATTAATATGAGTATCTCTTTTTAAGAAACTTGATATTTTTCCAATTAATAATAAAACTATCAATTGCGAAAAAATATTAATGTTTTCAAAAGAAATATTCAAATTTGAATATTAAGAACACAACTTTAAATTGAAATTGTAGCTCTAGTTGTTCCATATTCAACCAAGTTGCTTTCTTGTCAAGTTTACTAGAGTAAAATTGTATACTTAGCAATGAAATCCAAGGTGGTCAAGGGAAGTGATGGTTCTCACTATTAGAGATGACATGCTTGGTTGATCATTGTATCCAAAATATGCTCTTCTTCCCATTGTAATGCATTTGTCTTGATGTTCAATGAAGCTCTCAACCCTGTAATAGTGAAGACCGAAAGGATAGAATCAATTCAATCTCTATTTGGTGGAAATAATATGTATAGTGTTGGGCGCAAACCTAACATGGAGAAAAGGTCTATTTTTGGGAGATGAGGCCAATTTTCGAGAAGAACAACTGAAGGAAAAGAAAAATGTGTGAGGAAAATCCGCATGTAGAGGAAAGCATGCAAGGCGTGCATGCAGGAAAACCTAACCACGTTAAGGTTAGGGTTTTTGTAAGAGGTTATAATGACTTATAATATGAAAATTAATATTAATAAGTACCTTGGATGTCTAGTTCAGAGGTTAGATAATCTTGGAGGATGTTAGAGAATACTGTTTTTCTTGGCTAGGAGAAGGATTGTAAGATATGATACCTTTTTGTAAGCTTTTGAGCTATAGGAGAGTTAATTAGATAGATCTCGAGGGTTAGATCACAGGTTAAGGAGCCTGGTGTGATCTAGTATGCCTCACAGAGGTTTTGGAACATGTTTTGTGAATGTATAGTCAGAATTGTAGTGCGCGCAACGTCGTATCTTGCAGAAATATAAATAAAAGAGAGAGACAATCTAGATTTTTGTGGACGTATCCCAAGAGGGGGTGAGCCATGGTTTTAGATGGTTTTGTTGGAAACCTGTTAGATATGAACCTTGGTCATCCTAGAAGTATATAGAAAGAGTTATAACAACAAATGGTTTCGTTGTCAACTGAAACTGCATGGGATTGAGTGAGAGGGATTCGTGAAAGAATCATGAAAAAAATGAAGGTATAAAAAGGAATATTCAGACTGTGGAACACAATGAAGGTGGAAATCGAAATATGGTTGAAAACAAAGGAGCTTGAATTTTCATAGAAGGATAACATAAACCCTAAGTTAACATCGTGCAAATATCTGGACAAGTATGTGTTTAGTGACCTACATGAGGTAATTTTCTGTGATTTCCCACATGTGTTGTAGGAGTGACTATTGAGGTTGAAATACAACCACCCTAAAAATTGAATGATACATATAGAGTATAATCATGTGGAGATTGTGCAGTTACAACTAGTTAACAACAAATTCACGCACGCAATAGATTTCTGGTTAGACAATATTGTTGCAAGGTTTATTACAAAATTTGTAGTAGATACCGTGAAGTATTACAATGTAGTAGAGAAAGAGTTTCTGAAGGGACCCAGAGGTAGGTATATCATATTGTTGTATACTTCAATAAATATCTTATTGTATAACAAAGTTGTAATGATTATGGCATCAAACAACTAAAAATTCCCTGCATACATGGGGGAAGGGGGAAAGCACTGACAAGAGATGGAGGAATGGAGGGAGAGATGGATAAGGGAAAAAAGGAGGAGGCCATGGACCCAATCATGATGGAGGAATATCAAATAAATAAGATAATGGAAAAAACTGGAAATACACACAGTGGAGTACCCTACCAATATAAGATGAACAATAAGAAGAGATCCATAGAATATAGAGAGGGCTTGGCAAGTAATGAAGAAGAGGTAGAAGATATCTGGGATGTTGAGCATATTGAGGAATTCCTGTGCACATCATGTGAAAGGAAGACAAGAGGTCCAAGGGCATGAATAAAAGGAAAAAATCCTATCCATGTCAGTGTTAGTGTTAAACCCATAACCCCATGTGCGACTAATACACCGAAAATAACACCATCATTTAGAAAACCAAATTTTATTGGAAGAAACAAACAAGGAAGTACATCTAAATAATGAACAAGAATTGGAGGAGCCAGTTCAAGAAATAGTAGTCAAGTATCTACACCACACGAAGGTATTAGTTCATCACAATTCAACATGGAAGGACATGATCCCACCATCAGGTTACCAAAATTTAGGGGAGAAGCATCAGAGGATCCCAAAAAGAACTTATTCATCTGTGAGAAGATCTAGGAAACAAATCATATTAGGTATCATCTCCATATTAGGAAGAAATGATGACAGGGAAAACTACACCACGATTCAACTAGGTACCATCTCCATATAATAATGCGCAACAACAGTACAACACTGCGCAGCCTCAGTATAACAATGCGCAGCCACAATATAACCCCAAGAAGTATAATCAGGTTCCTCAATACAACACACCACGAGGAGATAGAGGTGGATACATAGGTGGAGGACAAGGTAGAGGAGGATTTGGAAGAGGCATAAGTCCATTAGTGTGCCACAATTTCCAACAACAATGACATTATGCAAGGGAATTTCCACTTCCACCTATGACATGTATGTATTGTCATGAAACAGACCATGATACAGAGGAATGCCCAACACTTTTGGGGAAGATTCAAGAAAAAAGGAACCAAAACAATCAAAATGTTTAGTGGATTTATGCAGAAGCCATATATGATGGGAGGAACATCAACATAGTCACACGTGACAGAGCTAAGACAAGACATGACGCAATAAGACCAAATCTAGTGCAACACTAATGGGAGAAGAAGAATACCGAACCACATACACAGTTTGATGCGCGGAACAAAAAGGAGACATTCAAGGAGGCCAGAAAAGAGTTATTTAAACAATTTGTTGTGCCTACATCAACTACGCAACATACTCAAAGCATACCAATGTACAATATTCCTTTCTCAATGGATCACAGCATCGAAGCACCCTATTTAGTACAAGTAAGAACCATAAAGACCTTTTGCAATCCTTTCTTAAACTACTGAATGATACATCATCTATTAAAGTTTTGAAAAATATGTTTGAAATATGTAACACAGAGGATGAGGGGAAGTTAGAGCAAAAGACAGTCAATCACCTCCATTGAAGAAGGAGGACAAGTAGGGAATTCATATTGAATGCTAACATTTAGGATTTCAATATGGAAGACATTATATTGGACTTAGGCTCTGAGGTCAATGTTTTACCTAAGAAGACATGGAAATGTATTTGATATCCCACATTAGGCTACTCACATGTCCAACTAAAACTAGAAAACCAACATAGAGTTCTGCCAATTGGAAGGCTAAAAGGAGTGATAGTAGATCTGGATGGAGTACGCACTAAGGAAAACTTTGAGGTGATAGAAATAGTGGATGACATAACACCTTATCCATCATTTCTTGGAATGGATTTAGAATTTGATAACTAGGACATAATTAACTTGAAGACAAGGAATATGAAACTTGAATAAGGAGAATACAGAGTCATTGTGCCACTAGATCCATCAGAAGGAGAAAGGTTTGTAGCGTCCACTTGCTTAGATTTGGAGGAAATCAACCAGTTATACAAAACCATTGTGTTAACCCAACTATAGATGGGGTACTAATCTAGAGGAGAATCACATCATGTGCGTCTGACTCATATACATGTTTGGAGAATTGGCAGCATAGATTACATGAAGTGTCTACAAGAAGGTGCACAAGAATAGACCGCGTAATAAGATGGTTGGGTACCGAGATAAAAGAACCTCCTAGTTTTCATGGAATAAATGACTTAGAAGAATTCCTAACAAGATACAAATATGAAGTGTTAGAGAACCAGAGGCTCTTATCCCTGGACATTGCACTCAAGTAAACACAAGCAATATGGTGGGGTGCACACAAAGAAACAATTAAGGACTGCTACCAATGTAAGGGACTACTACACATTAGATTCGACGCAGAGCAGGGGAGAAATAAGATGAAGATATATGATGGACAGGGAACACCAACAAAAGATTTGGAGAAATGCAGGACATTATGGAGGATGAAACCACCATAGGAATGGCCTCATCGCTTCATTCACACATTGGAAGGAATTCCATAAAAATGGTATGTAGACCAGGAACTGCGTAGAGGCACTGCAGAATGGACATCATTACAACATAATTTTATAGCAACCTTCTCATTTGAACATGAGAACCCCAACATGGATTCAACACTTAAACATATAAGAGGTGTGATATATGTTGGCCCTTGACCAAGTTTTAGGAGATCCTTGGTCAAGTTGACCTATTTTGGGACTTCGACAGCCTCTCGAAGGAGGAGCGCAAGACGAAGAAGAGATCATGGGATATCGACCCCCTTTTGGGTCCTTTTTTGGGATTTGGGAATATGTAATGGGAATGGGATGTCATCCCATGGGTTTACCCATGTTTAGGCCTACTTTGTATGTATAAATAGAAGGCTAGGCAATGTAAGAAGTAGTTGAATAGTGCACAAGTGTTGTGCAAATTGGCTAAGTTCTAAGAGTGGGATCTGTGTGATCAAGAAGTGTAAGGCTTCGTGCATACTGTGTGAGACTTGTAGAGCTAAGTGAAAGTCATTGTAAGAGACTGTGGAGGGCTTTATGTTGTAACACAAGGAAGAAGGATCTAGCAAGCTGCACAGATCTTCTGTCCTATGCAGAGTAAGGTTTTGAGGCTTTGTGCATGTAACCCGTTGAAGAAGCTATGAAATAAGAAGAGTTGGTGGACGTATCCCCAGGGTCGGGGTGAACTACGTAAATAATGTGTTATTCTACTCTGTGCAATGTTCTGATGTGTTTATGTGTTATGTGCTAAAGTGATTTGATATAGATAGCTAGATTTGTTTATGCTTTGTTATTATGATGAATCTGGATGGTAGATCTAACATCTGTGAACTTTCTTAGTGCTTGAATCTGCTAGATCTGATCTAATTCGTTTGTTAAGT
This sequence comes from Picea engelmannii, assembly GCA_009831015.1. Lineage (NCBI taxonomy): Eukaryota > Viridiplantae > Streptophyta > Pinopsida > Pinales > Pinaceae > Picea > Picea engelmannii. The sequence goes on from ML802360.1 coordinate 118,110, forward strand.
GCTTATATCCCTCAAATCAGGGTGAATGTTACGCTGCTCTATTTTCTCTACGAAGTAGATATTGGTTAGATAATGATGAACTAACTTCGCTGAGTCCTCTATCAAGTGTTATAATCACAAATATGTGTCCCAGCTAAGGTTGGAGACACCTGATTCCTGCAACCACCCCTACATCTACCTTGGGTGAGACTTCATCTGCTTCGCATGTGTTGCCAAAAGGACCGGTAGTTAGGGTTTTGTTGGTGCATTGTTGTAGGGTTGAACCCTGGGTTTTCCCCAGTGCCAACAAATGGTTCTGTTGTCGGGACCTGAAACTGTGATTGTTGGGAACTGAGAAAGAAGAAGCGTTGTACAAAGATTCGATCTAAAACTGTGGAAGCTCTGTGCATAGATCTATTTCCCTAGTGCATAACATTATACTAGACTTGTGAAGCTCAATGCCAAGAAAAGAGGTAAGATATGAAAGTTATGTTCTCTGATAAAGGTAAGAATAGTGAAAATGTTCTAGATCTGGAAGATTTGTACTCTGTAAAAGTAAGATAAGTGTAAAAAAAAATTTCTAGAGTATGGATCTAGGTATATTTAATAGATTTTGTTCTAGCTTGAAAACTAGGGCACTAATAAATGAAAGAAGGTTTGATATGAATAGATCTGATAAGAATAGTAAAAGATATGTTATACCTATGCATAGAAATAATGTTTGGACTAACAAATGGGTGCAGAATCCTATAAAAAACTTGTTGTAGGTTAGCTCCTATGATCCTATCACGTAGAATAGGAGAAGTTGGGGATCATTTAAAAGAATGAGAGGATTAACCCTCTGTTATAGTTGCAGAAGACTGGGACGTCTTGCTAAGGAATGCCTTGGAAGAATACCTAGTTTTCTTTGTTGCAAAGCTATGGACCATGAAGTATTGTTTTGTCCTAGAATGACTGCTAAGCTTGAAGAAATGAACATCAGACAAGATAACCCTAAGGCAAATCTAGAAACTAAGATTATGGCAGAACCCCGGAAAGAATCAGAAAAAGTATTGCTACACATGAAAAAAATCATGAATGACCATCGACATGTCAGATTATCAAATATCTTCGAAGAAAAAGAATGCATTGAAGCAAGAATAGGAGACTTCGACATTGACTATTCCTAGATGAAGAAACACAGGTGAATATCTTGATAGAAAGAACTTGAGAACTTTTAGGGAAGCCTAATATGACTCCTTCCTTGGGAGGAATAGGGATATTTAGAGGAAAGTTGATAAACCTGTGTGGGAGACTCGCTTAGATACCTATGAATGCAAATGGAACATCTATAGAAGAATATTTTTAGATTATTAAATTTACTAAGGAAAGTGCCCCATTTACCATGTTACTAGGAAGACCTTGGATTGAAAGAGATCAAGCCAGAAGGAAAGAAGAAGAAGAAGTTTTGGAGCAGAGGAAACAAGAGTTAAAAGATTTCATGACTAGAAGGATCACACACTTGATTGAATAATAGAAGAATAGATTGCATCCATTTAACAACAACAACATAGACATCAAAGTTGAAAGAACTATGGAGGACCCACGTAAGATTGAAGTACCTATTTCAGATAAAGAAATAATATTACCCTTGAAAGAATCTCAACAACACAAAGTAACTATGTCAAAAGAAGATAAGAATTAGAATGGAAAAAGGCATACCGAGACAAAGCCTACTGGGAAGAAGGCTATAAATATAAGTAAGAAGAGAGCTAAGATCGAAAAGTTGTAGAAGGTCCCAGAGGGAACCTCGTAGAAGGAAAAATTGCAAAATTGGAGCTTCGTCAGGATATCATAACAATGCCACATGGAACTTCACCATAGCGAAGCAATATAGTCATTGGGAACATTATAATCGTTCGATTGATGCTCCAAACGAATAGAAAGATATTTATGGATATACAACTCACCATCTGACCATTGGGACTGCACCATAATGAATGGAATAGAGTTAATGAAGGCCTCATGCCCATTGCAAGTGAACTGTTTCCAAGTTACCTATTTATCCCATCGTGCCATGCACCGAGAACACTTTTTCCAATCGTGAGTTTGAGCCCAAAGATTAATTTCATTTTTCACCATGAATGGAGTGACTAGTGGTTTGGGTCGAGTGTTGTGGATTTTTTATTGATGAAATCATGATACAATGAGGGCCATTGGATCGAGGGAGGAACACAACCTTCGATCTCATCGAAGGCACGATTTCAGAGTCAGGGATATGTAGACGGAGAGGAATGGATGTTCGCTATTCTCTCAAGTTGCAAAAGCCAAAGACTCATGCGAATAGGTGGCAGGGACCCATTCTGTAAGCGGAGTAAATAGAGGTGATATGTGGCATACAACCATCTCTTTGGGTGGAGTCAAACTTCATTAACATATTGTGTTTCATAGATTCGCAAGAGAAGAGCACGAGAGGTTGGCACTCCAACTCGCGAAGTCGCGAGTCACGAAAGGTGCTTGCGTTAAGGCTTGTCTATGGTCATATTGGAAATGGGGCTGAAGAGGGGGCTTACACCTTAATCCCATTCGCAATTTCGTTTTTCAGCTATTTCCAAGAGCTATGGCATTGCAATTCGAAGTGCCCAAATCGCGAGACCCGAAATCCTTTGTGGGTTTAAACAAGGAGTTCAATTAACCCTTGTCTTCATTTAGAGAAGATCTTGCATGGATCTTTGCCTAAGGGAAGGAGGTCTACACCAGTTGTGGTATCATAGCCTAGAACAAATTCTTTTCTTTCTACAATAGAGAGGAAAAGAGGAATTTTACAGCCATGCTGCTGAGAATAAGAGAAGATCCCATACCTGATCCAGCAATGGAAAGAGAAATGCGTGAATTACATGCCAGACTTGATGCTATGGAGACAACACAGAGGCGAACAGTTGACGCTAGGGATATTAACGAAGATGAAAGTGAAAATGAAGCTGAGAACAAAGGAGAATAAGTTGCAATCGAAGATTCTACAGAAGAACGCCTATTCAGGGTTGTTGCAAGGATAGGTGCTAGGGAAAAAATGGAAATTCCAATGTACGAAGGCAACCTAGACATTGAAGAGCTTCTAGATTGGATTAGAGCTCTAGACAAACACTTGGACTATGAGGATGTTGAGGAAGACAAGAAATTAAAACATGCCATTACTACTTAAAGGGCACGCAACACTGTGGTAGGATGAACTGTAGGTTGATAGATGTTGCAAGGGAAAGCAAAAAATCAAGAGTTGGGATAAAATGGTTGCAAAAATGAAAGCCAAGTTTTTACCGGGGATTATCAAATAAATTTTTTTTGGAGGATGCAAAATTTGAGACAGAAGCTTATGTCAGTGAAAGAATACACTGAAGAGTTCTATAGGATAAACATCAGAGCAGGTCATCAGAAAAGCGATGATGAGAAATTTTCCAGGTATATGAATGGTCTATGATCTGACATTCAGGACGAGATGAGCATGATAACCATCTTAACCATAGAATATGCTTATCATATGGCTCTAAAAGATGAAGATAATTTGAGCCGAAATCAAGGTCAAAGAGGCCAAGGTAGAAGTCAAAGCAGAGGCAAGACAATTTCCCAAGACAGAAATCAGAAGCCTAAAGAAGAGGGGAAGAAACCTCAAACTCAATCTGAGAGAGGAGGAAGCTCATAGGGGAGGTAGTATGCTGATAGAAATACTTTTCCTTGAGCCAGAGGAAGAGGAAGAGGAAAAGGAGGTGAAGTTAAATTCTTTGTCTGTGGAAATATCAGACATAAATCCTATGAGTGTCCAGATAGAAAGAAATATGGTGGTGAAACTCACATTTCCGAAGCTCAAGGATAGAATGTTGAGGCAGAGGAAGGTGAGGGAGGAAGATCTTTGATGATGCAGAAAGTTCTCTTGAAACCGGAGAAGGAGCCAGAGAACCAAACCCAAAGAAACAGTTTGTTTTAGAATGCTTGCAAAAGCAGAGACAGGGTATGCAAGGTCATAGTGGAAAACAATAGCATAGATAATCTTGTATCCACGAAAATGGTAGAAAAGCTGGAGCTGGAGACTATTGCGCATCCAAGCCCATATAAATTTTTGTGGCTACAAAAAGGATATCAGGTAAATGTCACTAAACAATGTTTAGCTGAATTTAAAAAAGGAGAATATAAAGATGAGATATTATGTGATGTCATTCCCATGGATGTTTTTCATCTATTACTGGGTAGACCATGGAAATATGACAGAAATGTGGTGCATGATGGGAGAAAGAACACAGACACTCTAGAGAAAAATTGTAGGAGACACATGTTTCTGCCAATTAAGGATAAAGAGGTGAAAACAGAGATGTGCAACGCTGTACTTCTCATGAGTGGGAAGGAACTTCTTAAGGAAGTCAAGAAGAAGGAAGACACGCAATTCATTTTGGTTAGGAAGCCCATAATTGTTTTGAACAACACTAGGATAGATGATTTACTAGAAGAAATCCAAGAGTTACTAGAAGAATTTTCTGATATAGTAGTGGACGATCTACCTTGTCCGTTGCCACCTTTCAAGAGATAATTCATCATATCGATATTATACCTAGAGCAAGTTTGTCGAACAAAGCAGCTTATAGGTTTACACCGCGGGAGAATGAAGAAGTTAAGAGACAGGTCTAGGACTTAATGGACAAAGGATTGATTCGGGAGAGCTTGAGTCCATGAGTTCCAATAGTGCTCATCCCAAGGAAGGATGGTGGTTGGTGAATGTGTACAGACTCAAGAGAAATCAACAAAAACACCATCAGGTACAGATTCCCATTGCCAAGGATGGATGACTTAATGGATTGCTTGAGTGGAGAAAATCTTTTTTCAAAGATTGATTTGAAAAGAGGATATCATCATATTAGAATGAGAGAAGGTGATGAATGGAAGACAACGTTCAAGACGAATGAAGGGTTGTATGAATGGCTTGTCATGCTATTTGGATTGACGAATGCATCCAGTACTTTCATGAGGTTGATGAATGAAGACTTGAGAGATTTCATTGGGAAATTCGCCATTGTATATCTTGATGATATATTAATTTTTATCAAAACTGAAGAAGAGCATTTGAAGCATTTAGTTGCAGTGATGAAAAGGTTACAACAAGAGAAGTTGTGTATCAACATGAAGAAATCATCATTTATCAGGACAAAACTCATTTATTTGGGTTTTGTTATCTCTTCCAATGAACTGAAAATGGATTTGGAAAAGATAAAGGCGATTAAGGATTGGCCATCGCCGAAGAGCGTGTTTGAAGTTTGAAGTTTCCATGGTTTGGTTAGATTATACAAGAAATTCATATGAAAATTCAGTGGAATTAGCGCACCAATGATGGATACGGTGAAGAAAATACATAAATAGTTTCACTGGATGGAGGAAGTGGAGAAGATCTTCAACCTACTGAAGAAGAATATCACTAAGCAACCAATTCTGGTTTTGTGAGATTTCAGCAAGACATTCCAGGTCAGGTGTGATGCGAGTGGATTTTCCATTGGAGTAGTCGTAATCCAAGACAAAAGGTCGGTCGTGTATTTCAGTGAAAAATTGAATGAATTAAAGATTAAGTACTCCACGTATGACAAAGAATTCTACGAGGTCATACAAGTGCTGAAGAAATGGAGGCACTATTTGGTTCGAAAAGAGTTTGTTTTGTAAAACGATAATCACTCTTTGTAGTTCATGACTCGATAGGAGAAGTTGATCCAAAAACATGCTAAATGGGTTGAATACATGCAAAATTTTACTTTTGTGACTAAGCATATTTTGGGAACTGCTAATAAAGTTGTTGATGCTTTGAGCAGGAAATGTTTGCTTATGCAGGAATTTAGATTTAAGACTTTGGGTTGTGATAACCTCAAAGAAATGTATGGGGATGATCCAGATTTCAAAGAGGCATATGAGGCATCTAAGAATCCAATTCTCAGGGACAAAAGCCAATGGGCAGAGTACATGATCTAGGATGGACTATTGTTCAAGGGAAATCATCTATGTATTTCGAAATGCTCCATGAGGGAGAATTTGTTGAAAGAGAAGAACAACAGAGGATTGGTCAGACACTTCAGCCATGAAAAAATGTTCTCAAAGTTGAATGGCTGATATTACTGGCGATAGATGAGGATAGATGTGAAGAAATTTGTGGACATGTGCATAATTTATCAGCATACGAAGGGAAAAAGGCAGACCACAGGGTTATATCAGACACTACCCATACCTGAAAGGCCGTGGGATGTAGTGAGCATGGATTTCATATTAGGACTGCCAAGAACACAGAGGGGATATGATTCAATATTTGTAGTGGTAGACAAATTTTCAAAGATGGAACATTTCATACCATGCCAGAAAACCAGTGACAAAACTCATATTGTGAACCTGTTTTTCAAGGAAGTCGTCAGACTTCACGGCTTGCCAAGGAGTATCGTTTATGATCGAGATACCAAGTTCATAGGAAATTTCTGGAGGACCTTATGGAAGAAGCTGGGGATGAACTTGTCTTTTAGCTCAGTGTATCATCCTCAGATGAATGGATAGACAAACCAGAGCTTGGGAGATTTGCTAAGGATCTTAGTGACTGAACACCACAGTCAATGGTATCACATTCTTCCATAGGCGGAATTCGCTTACAATGATTCAGTCAATAGAAGCACAGGGCAGAGTCCATTCTAAATTGTATATGGAATGCAGCCAAGGGGAGTCTCTGAATTGAAAGATTCAGAACAAGCTAAATTCAGGAGTGCTGGTGTAGAGGAATTTGCAGAAGGAATGAAGGAGCGTCATGGCAGAATCAAGGAGCGGTTGCAGAATTCGAGTCAAGAGTACAAGCGTAGAGAAGATCAACACAAGAGAGAACTTCAATTTGAATTTGGTGATTTGATTCTTGTGCATTTGAGGAAGGAAAGGTTCCCAAGGGGAACATACAACAAGTTGAAGGTGAAGAAAATTGGATTGTGCAAGGTCATAAGAAATTTTGGGGCAAATGTGTATGAGATTGAATTACCCGATGGGGTCGAAATCTCACTCATATTCAATGTCATGGATTTTTACCCTTACATAGATGAAGAAGCAGGAGCATAAGATGAACAAGAAAATATTCAATGGACAAAACAAATGCCTGTAGCTGAAAAGACACAGATAGAAAGCATAGTTGACAAGAGGATTAGCAGAAATACCAGGAGAAAAGAGTATTTTGAATACTTGGTCAAGTGGAAAGGACATCCAATTGAAGATGCCATCTGGGAGAATGAAACAAAAATTTAAATACATGTATAGACCGTGCAAGAACTCATGAACAGGAGTTTATGAAAATTTTCAAGCGATGGAGTATGATGCAAGAGCATCGTATAAAGCCCAAGTGTGTGCCTAAAATCGAGGACATAACTAGATGCATGGGAGGAAAGTGCAGTTGCATTTATGCCTCAAAGATCCAAACTGATTTTGGAGCATATGTTCCTAACCGCCGGATGTAATAGGAATTTATGTGTGATTAATGCAAGTACGTAGATTTAATTTAATAGATTAGACAGTTCAAGAGCATAGAAGGGAAAATGGATGATAGACGCCCTCAACCCTTGTATCATTAAAAAACATTATTCATAGTTCATATATTGTAGATTTGCAAAGAAGAATAGAGGATAACAGATAATTTTATGCACTTTAGTTGTTATTCTCCATGTACAGGAGCACTGGAATTAATAGAAGAAAGCTTTGATTCCAATCTATGTGTTTGTTATGGTTGTTGGAACTACCTATTAAATGGTATGTTGCAGGCTTGTTTGCATTCTCTGTATGCATTTTTATTCAATGCTATGTGTGTTTGTATGCTCTAGAATTCTCTTTTGAATGTTTGAATTCTGGATAAGGGGAGAATGAGTTTCAGTTATTTCTCTATCTGATAACTCCTGCAAAGGGTGCAGTGGAGGTTCCGCAAGGATTACGTCGACCAGGCTCTGAGTTTCATATCAAAACTATCAAAGGAGATTAAAATTGTGTCTTTACAGGAAAGAGTGCTAGCAGAGCACAGAGTCATGAAAAGTGCGTGCAAGCTGGGAGAAGGGAATGGATTCTTTCAAACTCATAGAGGAGTTGAAGAATTCTCTATTGCAAAGAATGAACAAAGCCGAAGACCTAAATAACCAGAGGTTATTTGAAAATTTTCCGCAAGGAGTGGGTGCAGGGACCCTTTTGGAAGCCTTGAGTTAGTAAGAAAAAGCTCAGAAGGGATAGAACCTTTGAAGTGTTCAAAGGGAGGTGAAGGTCGAAATCGTCTCATAGAAATCAAGTTCAGGAGGGAGGAAGCCATGTCATTTGACAAGAAGTCCTCATGGAGACGAAAATGGATGGTGGAATTGCTTCAAGGAGAAGTGTCGAAGTTTCATGGATTGTTGGATATGATAGAACAACAGAGGGATTAAGACTGAGTGTCTTGCAATACCCATAAGTTTAGGAGGAGCGGTGACTGTTAGATCCGGATCAACGAAGACCATTGATCTCGTATGTGAATTCACATATCGAAATTTGGGGAATGGAGTGACCAATGGTTTGGGTTGAGTGTTGTGGATTTCCGATTGATGAAATCCAGATACAACGAGGGACGTTGGATCAAGGGAGGCACACAACCGTTGATCTCATCAAAGGAATGATTTTGGAGTTGGGGATATGTAGAGGGAGAGGAACGGTTGTTCACTATTCTCTCAAGTTGCGAAAGCCGAAGACTCATGCGAACAGGTGGCAGGGACCCACTCTGTAAGTGGAGTAAACTGAGGTGATAGGTGGCGTACACCCATTTATTTGGGTCGAGTCAAACTTCATTGACATATCATGTTTCGGGGATTCACAAGAGAAGAGCATGAGAGGTTGGCACTCCAAATCGTGAAGTTGTGAGTCGTGAAAGGTGCTTGTGTTAAGGCTTGGCTATGGTCATATTGGAAAAGAGGATAAAGAGGGGGATTACACCTTAATACCATTCACAATTTTGCATTTCAGCTATTTCCAAGAGCTGTGGCATTGCAATTCGAAGTGCCCAACTCGTGAGACCTGAAATCCTTTGTGGGTTTAAACAAGGAGTTTAGTTAACCCTTGTGTTTGCTTAGAGAATATCATGTGTGGATCTCAGCCTGAGGGCAGGTGGTCTATACCAAAATGCATAGTAGTAGAGCCATGAGAGATGATGATACCTATCAAACCTAAGGCCAGATCTGTCAGATAGAGACCTTATAGACTAAATCCAATATATAAGAAGAAAGTGAAAGAATAAATTGACAGAATGTTGGAAGCTGGTATCATAGAACCAGTGGAGGAATATGAATGGATAATCCCTATGGTAGAGTAAGAGAAGAAACAAGGGAGGATAAGGATTTGTATAGATTTGAGAAAGATGAATAATGCTTTCCTACATGACCCTTTTCCTACCCCTTTCATACATGAGATCCTAGAGAATGTGGGAGGCCAAGAAGCATACTCATTTACAAATGGATTCTCAGGTTACCATCAAATCAAGATAGTGATATAAGACATGTATAAGGATACTTTTTCCACAGAATGGGGATCCTACCAGTACACAGTGATTCCTTTTGGGCTGAAGAATGCACCAGCCATATTTTCAAGGGTAGTAACAGATGATTTTAAGGACTTCATACACCATTTTTTAGAAGTGTATCTGGATGATTGGACTGTGTATAGTCTGTTAAAGGACTACGTATAAGTGTTAAGGATAATGTTTGAAAGACGCATGAATTTTCAGATATCATTGAATATCAATAAGAACATTTTTGGGACACCATTTGGAATATTATTGGGCCATATAGTGTGCGAAAAAGGCTTGCTAGTAGATCTTGCCAATATTGCAGTCATTGTCAACTTAACACCACCAAAATCAGTATGTTGGTTGAGAAAAACATTGGGACATATAGGCTACTACATAAAATTTATAAAAGAATATCCGCAGATTACTGCACCAATGGAAAAATTGTTAAAGAAGGATACTAAATTTCAATGGAATGAAGACTGTCAACAAGGTTTGGACACTCTAAAAGAAAATATGGTCACAACACCTATTTTAGTATTCCCAAACTGGGAAAATAATTTTCATGTGCATGTAGATGCATCAACGATAGCACTTGGATCAATTCGGGCGCAACTAGGAGTAGGAGATTTGGACCACCCTATAGAATTTGCATGCAGAAAACTATCATAATTAGAGAAGAACTACAATAATATAGAAAAAGAAGGCCTAGCTATGGTATATGCACTTTAGAAGTTTAGACATTACTTACTGGGAAAACACTTTAAGATGTTCACAAATCATTCAGCCCTCACATATTTAGTCAATAAGCCAATGTTCAGGGGGATAATATGTATATGGTTGTTTTTATTTCAAGAATTTGATTTTTATGTGATAGTCAAACCAGGGAAGTTGAATGCAGGACCAAATCATCTGTTAAGGGTCACTAATGGAGAGGAACCTACCAACACGGGCAACAACTTCCCTAATGCACATTTGTTTTTAGTACAAATAGTTGATGAATATTTTGTTGATATCATTGAATATTTGAGCATGGTGATTGCGCCATAAGAATTTAACACTATGCATAAGAAGAATATGGTATTCAAAGATGCATACTATCAACTAATTGTAGAACACTTATATAAAATGAGCATAGATATCATTTTGAGAATATGTGTACTAGAACATGAAAAGCCTAGGATTTTAGCAGAAGCTCATGAGGGAATAGATGGAGGAAACTATGGAGGAAAAGATACCACACAAAAGGTATTGGGCACATGACTATGGTGGCCAACAATTCATAGGGATGCCAGGAAATATTTCCGGACATGTGATGTTTGTCATAGGGTTGGTAAACCTAACAGAAGGGATGAGATTCCCCTAAGACCACAAGTAACTTTGTAGGTATTTGGAAAATGGGAAATAGACGTTGTGGGACCAATTAACCCACCAAAAAAAAGGTCCCGATAAAGTTATATCATTACTGAAAAAAATAATTAACAAGAGGGGAAGAAAATAACACCATCTCTCTCTTGTCTATTGTCTTCAAACAAAATAACAACCTCCTCCTCTTTTTCTTTTGCCTAAAATAAACAGAAGAAAATCAATCTCTGATACCACCTGATGGTATTAGAGTATCTCCTGTCCCCGTCTCCCCCTTTGTCTATTGTCTGCAAAAAAAATTTCATCTCTTGGTACTACTCTGTGTATTCAAACTATCTCCTTCATCTCCTTCGCCTGAAGTCTACAGACAAAAAATATTTTTGATACCACCTGATGTAGCCCCCCTACTCCCCCGTAGGGCTACATGACCTCCTGGTTAGGGATCTCCGATTCTTGAGTCGAATGAATCTCTGAAACCTTAATGGTCTCCTTCTATGACTAAACAAAGGCCCTTTCAGCTTCAGTTGCAGGTTTAATGGAACCCACAACCTCCCCTTTCACTCTCCTATGAAATCTCAGAGTATTGGGAGTTAGCTCCTAACTGATAATCCCCCTCTTGATGTGACCTTGGGTGATGACCACATGATTATGGGTGTGGCCACAAGCGGTTTGAATTCAAACTACTTTTGGGCCCGCAATTCTCCTCGAGCCTCCACGTGTCTTCCTGGTGAAACCACGGTATGGATTGTGGCCCGCCCTTGAATTTTTAAAGTCCGTGCAACTCCTGTCCCCACAATGCTACAAGATTGTCGATATCCCAATATTAACGATACTGTCTGAACTGACGATTCAGATATGCCTTTTCCAATCCATGGATCAAATCTTCTCCCTCTGAATCAACGGGTGTGATCTATTCGTGATTCTGGACTTCAGTGTTTTGAAATATGAAACCCTGATTTCTTTCATACTCCAATCTTCTGGAGTTGATGATCTGTAGACACCTGTCCTACTCGATCAATGATTCTCCTTTCCCTTCGAGTGTTTAACCTTTCAACTTAGATCAACAGTCTTGTGACCCCCTTCTTGATCAATAGTTGAGATATCCTTCGTGTCTTTGGACTTCTGAGATCTAAAATCTCAAAACTTCACCTTTTCCCAAATGGATTTATTTGAAGGCTCTAATCCACTGACACGTGTCATCTTTATCTAATGATCGAGGATTACTTCAGGTGTTTACCTGGAGTTCACATATTTGCGCCACGTCTTATCTAGATCTGATGTCTCAGATTTACTTTAGGACTTTACATGGAGTTTTCATATCTACGCCACGTCTCCTCTGATCTGACGGCTATAAATCACTTCAGGAATTTACCCGGAGTGCTTAGATATTCGCCACGTCTCCTCGTATATGATGGATCATATTTAATTCGGGTGATCCGATTCTTGATATTTTCTTTAGATGATTTGATGACTCATCTTCACTTTGACTGATTGGACGATTGAGGTTTGCTTCGGGTTTCCAACTCTTCCGGCTTTGGAAATATCAACTATCAATGTTCACCTCCTCCTAAACTCATGATATCTAATGGCTCAGATCCACTTTGGAAATACGACACTTGAGATTTTCTTTGGGTGATCTGACGACTTAGATTCGCTTCGAATAATCAGACGATTGAGATTTACTTTGGATTTTTGGTTCTTCGGGCTTCAAAAATGTCAGATCTCAACCTTTGACCAATCCTCCTAGACTCACAGTATCCGACGACTCAGATCCACTATGCTTGATCCGACACCTGAGATTACTTCAAACGATCTGATGGATAAGATCTGCTTCGATTGATCAAATGGTTGAGACTTACTTTGGAATTCTGGATCTTTTGACTTTGGAAGTTTCAAATCTCAAGCCTTGGCAAGTTCTTTCTCCCGAGTGTGTGAAGCGCTAAGGCTCATCCACCTTTCTTCGATCAGATGACTGTCGATTCTTTGCACTCATATCCAACGACTGAGATCGGATTCCTCTCTTCTGCGCTTTCGTTATTCTCTGGACACTAATCTAACGGTCCTGACTCCTCTTCATAACCAATATGATGGTTGTTGTTGCTCCTCCTCTTGAGCTTCATACTTCTCCCAACTAGTAATATTTAGTCAGTGTTCAAAGGTTTTGGCCTTTGAACTTTCTCCTGTGAACCCAACTGTAATTGGTCTCACTTACGCCCTTGCAATTGTTATCTCTCCTGAGATTTTTGAATTAGAATAAGTCTATCTCCTATGCACTCTCTATGTTATCCTTTTGAGTTTGATATCCTCGAATATTTTTGATATCCCATGCACTCCTTGCGTTTCTAGGATTTCGTCAAACTTAGATCCAAAGGATTTCTTAAAAAATAAATTATTCTTGCCGTCCTGACATTCTCCTTGCTTGATGCACACCTTGTATATCTCCTCCTTACAGAGTGTTCAGTAACTCTGGCTCTTCCCAAAATCAACACAAAGTTATTCCTATTCACTCCTTACACTTCTATTGATGAAGGTTCAAGACTATATCTCCCAAGCTTCCCTAAGGTTAACTCACCTCTCTCAACGCACTCCTTGAAGACTGTGTGCACTCCTTGCACTCGAAAAATTCAAATAAGAGAAATAATTGAAACTTATTCACTACTCCACCAATTCACGCATTCAAAACATGAGCGCCATAATAAAAGCATAACAATGAACACAAATACATAAACACACTATATGCAGGAAAAAATACTTTTCTATTATCTCTATGTGTCTATACAGATGTTTACAAAAACTAGATTGTAACAAAGTCCCAGTTCTCTCAAGCTCTCCTAACCTAACTCTATCCTCAGTTTTTCTTCTAACACCTCTCTATAGATCTCTC
>ML802360.1:131978-144143 GCA_009831015.1 Picea engelmannii
TTAGTTCCATCATTGTCTCAGTTAAGACACCATACTCCTATGACTCATTACATAAATGAAAAATCCAGATCTGACTCAGAACAAGTCCTGCTTACAATCAACCATTTAAGGTGACTTTATTCACTACATGCACAAATTCATGGATTGGTTCTTACGACCTTACAAAACAAATCCCTATAGGATCATATTTCAAATTTTAAAATGGGAGCGTCGGTGCATCTCCCTCTCTGAAATGTGCGCTGATGTGTTGGAATGATGGCGCATTGCTGAGGTGGAGCAACGCTCCTGCATCATGGGGTATTTCCGAATATTATTTGAGATTGTATCACTATGGCATGCTACTGGATGATTGTGTTGAGTGAGAATTGCACCTACATCATAGTTAGATGCATCAGTTTCAATCTTGAACTGTTTTTGTAGATCGGGTAAGGAGAGTACTAGAGCTAAGAACAAGAGATGCTTCAAATCATCGACTGGTCATTTTTGTTCCTTCCCACATGAAAAATTTTCCCTGCGACCATGCGTGGTAACTTGGCTAAGGGATCATGCAATATGGGAGAATCCCAACATGAACCATCAGTAGAAGTTGGAAAGTCCCAAGAAGCTCCAAATATCGGTTAGTATGGTCTGGGCTAGAGAATACTGGATGAATTGGATCTTATTTGGATACACATGTACCCCATTCTCATAAAAAATGTGTCCCAGGTATTGGAACCTGTGCTTTCCAAAGGATCATTTTTCCAGGTTGGCATATAGATTGTCCTGCCGCATAGTGCTCAAAACCTGTTGAATATGTTGCATGTGCTCCTTCCAAGTTCTTTTGAAGATGAGGATTTCATCTAGATATACCACCAAAAATGAGTTCATGACGGGTCTCAATACATCATCCATCAACATCATGAAAGTGGTTGGTGCATTTTTCAAGCCAAAGGGCATGACCAACCATTCGAAGAGACCTTCTTTAGATTTGAAAGTTATCTTCCATACATCAGTTGGTTCAATGGGAACCTGGTGGTATATAGACTTTAGGTCAATCTTGCTAAATAATTTCCCCCCTTGAGTTGGTAAAGAAGTTTATCAATTATGGGAATTGGGTACCGGTTCATGATTGTGAATTTGTTTAATGCTATGTAATCAATGTAGAGCCGCCAGGTCCCATCTTTCTTATGCACCAGTACAATTGGGCTTCCATAAGGGGAGGATATAGATATGATGTGCCCCTTTTGAATAATCTCATGGGTCTGATGCTTGATTGCGTCATTTTCCATCAATGAGCAATGATAGACTACTACATTAAGCATAGGTGCATTGAGGGTTAGATTAATTAGATTCTTGACTTGGTAGTGCGTCGGTACCCTGGTGGGTGAGGAGAAGATGTCTATGTACTCTTCCATGATACCATCCACTTCCTTTTGTTTCAAAGAGAGGCTCTATGTAGAGGCCATGAATGTGGCAGTGACCTTTTTATTACTATGAGCATCGATAAAAAAGAATACTAACTTCCCGGTCTATGAAATGACCTTACTACATTTCTTAGCAGAGATTAAAGAAATAACGATAGCCAACACTGCCTCTGGTATCCTGTATAATTGTCTACCCAAAATAATAATAACATTGTGGGGTCCAGACCCATACACAACATGTCACTTCAACAAATATGGTTGTCCTAAAATAACATCACAAAATTTAAGGGGAGAAATATCACACAATACCTCATCTTTGAAAGTCTTGATATCATAGGGCAGATGGCATTGTTGGCTGATGTGGTGATCTCTTCCTTAGTGAAGCCATCCAATGGTGTAGGGTTTCAGGTGTGGTGTCATTGGTAGTTCCAGCCACTTGATGACCTCTAGTGAGATCAGTTTCTTCTGACTCTCGCAATCGACAATGAAATGAAGCGGAGCCCCCTTTACTCGCATTTGTGAGTGAAAGAGGAATTCCCCTTCTTCTGGTTTGCTTGGCTAGACTTTGGTGGTAGCATTAGTGGAACTAGTTTCAACATCGATAATCTGCTTCCCTCCTTCTGGATTTGATTCGAAGTGATAATCTTCCTTTGAATCAGAAGGTTTTAGCTCGACCACCAGTGAATTCTTGGAGAAACATTCTTCAGTGTTGTACCAAGGTATTTTATGGTATTCACACCACTTTCTCATGCCCTTGTTTGACTTCTCAGTAGCCTTATTATATTGTGGCTTGGACTGGTTGTCCTGAGAGTGGCCATCTTTTCCCTGTCCCTTGTTTTGTGGGTTGGGGTTTCCTTTGCCCTGCTTCTAATGTGAGGATTTTGTAGATCCAAACTCTTGCCTCTTCTGCTTAAATTTATGCTCTATATTGAAAGCATATCTATAAGACGCAACTAATGATGATATGTCTAGAAGCTCCATTTATGTTTGAATGTATCTATGTAGACAATTGCGGTATTTGAGCACCAAATGTCCTTCATAGTCTTTTATACCTAATTTTTTGCGCGGGATATGGAAAATATTGGTGAAATATGGTACTGTATGGTCCCTTTCCTGAGGCTATGTGGTCCATCTTGTGTACTAGTCCTCGTAGCTTCCAACAGGGTATTATTGTTCTTTAATGACATCCCTGAAGGAATCCCATGTGGGGGAGACTACAAATATTGGAGATTCCTCTATCGAACTTTTATCAGAGTAAGTATCCCACTAGTCCTTAACATGAGGGATGGCCTTGAGGAGTGGAAAAGTAATATTTTCCTTGTCGAAAAAATTATGGACCGAAAAATACCCTTCGAGTAGATTCAACCATTTATTTACAGCATTTGCATCTATCAATCCTTCAAATAATGGAATATAAAAATTTACTTGTACCTTTAAGGGGGTTTCATGGACGCTTGATGAAGATGCATCTCTTGTGGGAAAGCGCTGAAGGATCCGTGAAATTTTTTCCATCATTTCATTCCTTTGTCGCACAAGGGCTTCTTCGAGCAACATTTTAAAAGGATCTCTTGCTCCACCATCTTTCTTTTTGTCCCACATGGGTTGTTGTCAGGGTCAGCCCGACCGATCTTACAAAGGATCAACTCGTTCGAGTCCCAACTTCTTGTACCTATATCTTGTCGGGGACATGCTCAAAGAAAAATAAATTAAGAGTAGACCACTATGATGCCAGTGATCCAGATTTATGAGTAGAACTAAATGAATAACATACTAAATACAATAACATAGATATACAGATAACAACAACCTATATCCAGTGAAAAATAAATTCTATTGATTAAGTAAAATAGGTTGAAATTGTAAAACTGCATAACTAAAAAACAACTTCCTCGAATGGTGGTAGCTATCTCTGAGAAGAGATGTGTCTTCTACACACATCCCTCTGAGCAGAATGATTACAATTAGGCTCCAAATTCCTTTTTAACATTACTCATCAATTCCAAAATCCTAAACATCCAAAAACCTAACCCTTGGAGATGAAACACCAAAATTTATGTGGCCCCTGATGGGTAAGTTGGTACCTCAACTTCCTAGGGTCGTAAGTTTTGCACACGACCTCCATTTTAGTCATGGGATAGCCCGTTGGAAATCTCTCTTCGAGAAATACGCATTATGTCTTCAAACTCTGACTCCATTTACAGTTCTACTTTGGCAAGCCAAAAAAACAATGTTTAGGATCCCAAAATGACCCTCAAAGTAGAGAAAGATGTATTGACATGAAGAATTCCAAAATAAACCGGTTGGATTAGGTGGGAAGCCACCAATATCTACCTGGAAGCTGTGTAGGGCTTCAAAAAACCCCATAAGTGTAGAACTCACAATTACAAATAATTATAGAAGAACGTGCTAAACTAAAAACTATTAAGAAGAGCCAGTGTGAATAGGTAGGTGGCCACCATTATCCACCTAGATCAAGACATGAATCTAATTTTCGTAGAAAAAAACAAAAGTCATGTTCTTTAAGGAACAATCATACAAAGAAAGAAGAAAATTAAATATATTAAAATGATATTAGGACTCGAAAGTGGAGTAAAAGGATGAAGGACATTCAAATGGATGAACATCGACCTAACACATGATATCCATGGTATTGAGTCAATAAAAAGTTTATTGTTGTGTATCATTGTGTTATCCTCTTCCAATTTTTGAAATTGTTTCCCTTGGCCTGAATAGTTGATGACTCACCTTGTCACACTAAATAAATTCCATGATATATATGGCTTCATTCTCACCATGTTGGTCGGTTCATTCCCTATGATGATAATCGGTGTCGAAAAGGTCCTCATACATAAGGTTTCCATCTTCGTTGATTCCTCGTCTTCTCGTTAAATGTGAAAAATATTCCATGGAAACCAGCAAAACATCAACACGACTGCCTATGGGCCACTATGGTGGAGCCTTCAAAAACATCTAGTGAGAAAATCCTTGAGCCCTTCCGTGGTCAAGGATTTAGATGTAGAGATCAGGCTTCAAATTCCACATACCAACAAACAACTATGGCACATGGTCGAGATTACAAATTCCACAATGAGATGCCACAACTAGATAGGCGATATGAAAAAAATAAAACATAAAATGGCCTAGATATGAGGATAAATAAAACCCCAAGGTATAAGTTGTTTAAATTTAGGCTAATCTCTTTAAATGTTACTCAAAAAATTGTAAGTTTTTAAAAACATTTGGTTAAAAGAGGAAAAAGACGTTGATTTAAGTACAAATCTTATGGAAAAATGACATAGTGTTTACAATATTCCTTGCCACCTTCATGTATGGAAAAAATAATGAAAATATTTAAAAATAATTTGTTTTTTTCGTAGTGGGCCTAATTATTAAGAACATGTGTTTCATATTAATAGGTCACAAGTTCAAATCCAGAGGGTGGTTAGGGTATATACATCTTCGTAGGGTATTTAAATTGCTACATGGATGGGGTCCCCCACAAAGAAGGGGGTCTCATACACCAATTTGGTGTCTGGCATGACTTTAAAATTAGATGACGATGATGATGATGATTAACATGAAAATATCCATGACCTTAAAATCAGATGATGGTGATGATGACGACGATGATGATTATTATTATTATTAACATGAAAATATCACATTAATCATTAAAATGATTTAAAAAAAATCCAAACTTCATTTATTTAATGGATCACATTATTTTAAAACCTCCCCAAAACAATTATTATTAACATGAAAATATCATATTGATCGTTAAAATGGTTAAAATACAATATGAACTTCATTTTTTTTCAAGGACACATTATTTTAAATCCTCCCAAAAACAATTTTCCTAAATGCATGGTGTCATGACTAAAACTAATAGTAACCTTAAAATTAGATGACAATGACCACAATAATGATTATTATTAACTTGAAAATATCATATTAATCGATTAAAAAAAAATTCCAAACTTCACTTTTTTTTATGGGACCCATTATTTTAAAACTTCCCCAAAACAATTATTATTAAGATAAAGATATCACATTGATCATTAAAATGATTAAAAAAATAATTCAATCTTCACTTTTTTTTAAATGTGACACATTATTTTAAAACCTCCCAAAAAAACTTTCCTAAACTCCATCATGCCATGACTAAAACTAATAGTTTAACAAAATCAATAAAATTGTTTGAACCATTCCAATATAATTATCATAATAAATCATTGGGCACTTTATTCTAAAACCTCTGAAAAACAAATTTGCTAAACTCCATCATTCCATGACTAAAACTAATAGTTTAACAGAGTCAATAAAATTGTTTGAACCATCCCAAAATAATTTTGATAAATCATTGTTTCTCGTTGACCTTGATTATGGGGCTAAATTTGGTACGGATATACTTTCCTAAAACTAAAACTAATAGTTTAACAAAATCAATAAAATTCAATAAAATTGTTTGAACAATCCAAAAATAATTTTGATAAATCATTGGTTCCCGTTGACCTGATTATGAGGCTAAATTTGGTAAGGATATTGGGATAACAATCTTAACATTATGAAATTATGTTTGATTATTTTGATAAATCATTGGTTCCCGTTGACCTGATTATGAGGCTAAATTTGGTAAGGATATTGGGATAACAATCTTAACATTATGAAATTATGTTTGATTATATATTTGACTCCCAAATCTCTTAATTTATAACCATAACACTCAAACCAACCCATGAAATTTTCGTAACCAAACCTTACACTTTATCCAAAAAAAAAAAATAAGAAAACAAAACTTCCAAAGTGACTTCTTAAGACACCTCCTACCCAAAATCTCCGGGCTCAACGGTTGCACACGAAAGTTTTTGGCTTGAAAGCTAGGTCCCCCATTTATAATTGAAACCCATGAACCTGAAAGTAAATAAATAATTGTCATAAATAATGTACCAGAGAAGATTTTTTTGTCTCTATGCTAGCCACCAAGACTTCTACTCAAAAAGTTGTTCAAGCCCGGGTTAAAGAACAAATGAATTGGCACTTCAAAAACAAGGAGGTTGATGGAAGCTTGAAAACCGTTGTTGCAACAAGACCATATCACCTGCATGTCTCACACCAGACTAGAAAATTCTAGCAACTAATAAATTTTGAACCAAAGGTCGGTTATAGGCATCGAGCCCATTGTTTGAAAGTTTCCGATGAGAAGAAGGAAAGACTACTAAGTATGGATATAATTTTGGCCAAAAACTAGGTTGGCACTGTGAGAAATTAGATGAATAAGTTGCTACAAAATTTTCATTTATTGCACTTTAAGAATAAATTTCATATATCATGGAAAAACTTGTAATTGCATCTAACCTCTTCTTCACGTTCTTTCATTTGCATCAGTTGTAATTTTCCTTCTCAAATGTGATTATTTGATCACAAATCAAACATAATGATTCTGCATCACATATTTAATAGAACCCACTATTGTTGTCATCATCCACAAGTTCTACAACGCACACGATAGAAATAAAATGTTCCTTATGACACTACATTAACTTTGCACAGATCTAGCATTGCACACATCTAGATAATTTGCATTAGAAACAATTTGAAGGACAAGTTCATAATTTGTAGTCTTAATTATGATGTATATGAACAATAAATATGACATTACTCATCTCGCACAGAACAAAATACATTCCTGAAAAAGCAATTAATAAATATTAAATGCAATAAAACCCCCAACTTCCTACACCGACAATTGATTTCATGATCCAACTTCACCGGCATATCGGCCCCCGGCTACATTGTTCATGTATTTGCAATGCTGCCTCACATACCAAGATCTGATATATGCACCTATTGTTCTCTCACATCAAAGCACTACTCATACCTCAACATGTGTTTTGCAATAAATATTAAGAAGACATGTTAATGCACATAGCTACCACCTTTGAAATAATAAGTGAAAGATGAAATCCAATCATATGGCAGGATTTTTGTTTTTCTTATTTTTATATAAAAAAAAAGTATTATGAACAATTTACTATGTTACACTTTGCAAAAAAAAAAGGAAATTTAAATTCAATGCAGAAACTAATATCTATTCAATGCAAAAACAAATGCTATAATCCCTTCGACAGGGACTAATAAGACTCTTGTATATATGCATGTTTAGTGTTTTGATTTTATTATGATTAGAAAGTTTCCTCTGTTATTTGTTTTCTCGATGAATGTTTATTTTTCAATTTATATGTTCAAGTTGATAATTTTTATGATTAATAAGAGTATCTCTTTTTAAGAAACTTGATATTTTTCCAATTAATAATAAAACTATTAATTGCGAAAAATTATCAATGTTTTCAAAAGAAATATTCAAATTTGAATATTAAGAACAAAACTTTAAATTGAAACTGTAGCTCTAGTTGTTCCATATTCAACCAAGTTGATTTCTTGTGAAGTTTACTAGAGTAAAATTGTATATTTAGCAATGAAATCCAAGGTGGTCAAGGGAAGTGATGGTTCTCACTATTAGAGATGACATGCTTGGTTGATCATTGTATCCAAAATATGCTCTTCTTCCCATTGTAATGCATTTGTCTTGATGTTCAATGAAGCTCTCGACCCTGTAATAGTGAAGACCAAAAGGATAGAATCAATTCAATCTCTATTTGGTGGAAATAATATGTATAGTGTTGGGCACAAACCTAACATGGAGAAAATGTCTATTTTTGGGAGATGAGGCCAATTTTGGAGAAGAACAACTGAAGGAAAAGATAAATGTGTGAGGAAAATCTGCATGTAAAGGAGGAAAGCATTCAGGGTGTGCATGCATAAAAACATAACCACATTAGGGTTAGGGTTTTTGTAAGAGGTTATAATGATTGATAATATGAAAATTAATATTAATAAGTACCTTGGATGTCTAGGTTAGAGGTTAGATAATGTTGGAGGATGTTAGAGAATGTTGTTTTTCTTGGCTAGGAGAAGGATTGTAAGATATGATACCTTTTTATAAGCTTTTGAGCTATAGGAGAGTTAATTAGCTAGATCTCAAGGGTTAGATCACAGGTTGAGGAGCCTGGTGCAATCTAGTCTGCCTCACAAAGGTTTTGGAACATGTTTTGTGAATGTATAGTCAAAATTGTAGTGCGTGCAATGTTGTATATTGCAGAAATATAAATAAAAGAGCGAGAGAAGCTAGATTTTTGTGGACGTATCCCAAGAGGGGGTGAGCCACGGTAAAACGTGTGTTATGTGTGGTTTTTATTGCATATTTACTTTATGTCAATAGTTACACTATGAATGGATGAATGAATGCTTTTGTTAGATCTGTTAGAATGCATACATAGGAGTAACATATGAAAGAATATTAGAATAATAAAAGGAACAACTAGATCAAGGCCTTAGAGGATGAGTTTCAATCTCAGATCCCCACTCTTTCCTAGACTGCAAGCATATGAGCATTGCAGTCACCCATAGAACTATCTTGGGTGAGACTGCAAATTACATTTTGTATGTTGTTTTTCCTTATGGTTTACTAGGAGGGTCGATGGTTTTAGATGGTTTTGTTGGAAACCTGTTAGATATGAACCTGGGTCATCCTAGAAGTAGATAGAAAGAGTTATAACAACAAATGGTTTCATTGTCGACTGAAATTACATGGGATTGAGTGAGAGGGATCCGCGAAAGAATCATGAAAAGAATGAAGGTATAAAAAGGAATATTCAGACTGTGGAAGGCAATGAAGGTGGAAATCAAAATATGGTTGAAAATAAAGGAGCTTGAATTTTCATAGAAGGATAACATAAACCCTAAGTTAACACTGTGCAAATATCTGGACAAGTATGCGTTTAGTGACCTACATGAGGTAATTTTCTGTGATTTCCCACATTTGTTGTAGGAGTGACTATTGAGGTTGAAATACAACCACCCTACAAATCGAATCATACATATCGAGTGGAATCATGTGGAGATCGTGTAGTTACAACTAGTTAACAAAAAATTCATGCGCACAATAGATTTATGGTTAGACAATAGTGTTGCAAGGTTTATTACAAAATTTGTAGTAGATACCGTGAATTATTACAACGTAGTAGAGAAAGAGTTTCTGAAGGGACCCAGTGGTAGTTATATCGTATCATTGTATACTTAAATAAA
This sequence comes from Picea engelmannii, assembly GCA_009831015.1. Lineage (NCBI taxonomy): Eukaryota > Viridiplantae > Streptophyta > Pinopsida > Pinales > Pinaceae > Picea > Picea engelmannii. Next base: position 141,527 of record ML802360.1, read on the forward strand.
TATCTTATTGTATAACAAAGGTGTAATGATTATGGCATCAAACAACTAAAAATTCCCTGCATGCATGGGGGAAGGGGGAAAGCATTGACAAGAGATGGAGGAATGGAGGGAGAGATGGATAAGGGAAAGAAGGAGGAGGTCATGGACCCAATCATGATGGAGGAATATCAAATAAATAAGATAATGGAAACAACTGGAAATACGCACAACGGAGTACCCTACCAATATAAGATGAACAATAAGAAGAGATCCATAGCAGATAGAGAGGGCTTGGCAAGTGATGAAGAAGAGGTAGAAGATATCTGGGATGTTGAGCATATTGAGGAATTCATGTGCGCAGCTTGTGAAAGGAAGACAAGAGGTCCATGGGCATGAATAAAAGGAAAAAATCCTATCCATGTCAATGTCAGTGTGAAACCCATAACCCCATGTGCAACTAATACACTGAAAATAACACCATCATTTAGAAAACCAAATTTTAGTGGAAGAAACACACAAGGAAGTACATGTAAATAATGAACACGAACTGGAGGAGCCAGTTCAGGAAGTAGTAGTTAAGTATCTACAACACACGAAGGTATTAGTTCATCACAATTCAACATGACAGGACATGATCCCACCATCAGGTTACCAAAATTTAGGGGAGAAGCATCAGAGGATCCCAAAAATAACTTATTCATCTATGAGAAGATCTGGGAAACAAATCATATTACAAATGAGGATAAAAAAATTACGTAGTTATGTATCCCACTAAGAGACCACGCACTAGATTGATACAATAGTTTAGTTGCAAACAATCCACCAGAAACAATAGAGACTATTGCAAATGTGAAGAAGTTGTTGATAAATGAATTTCAGAAGCCTAGCTCAAAAGATTAGTACATGAATGAGATGATTGAAATTAGGCAGAAACTAAGTGAGTCTATTTGGGATATTGATTAGAGGTTCAACCAGTTGAAGGGTAAATTGAAGTATGTCATAACTGACATGTAGCAGAGACATCTCTTTGTGAATTCACTACTACCGCATCTGAAATACCCTTTGACGTAGTAGAAGTTTCAAGCTCAGGGAGAGGTTCTGTAGGAATCCTTATAGCTGGAAGAGAACTAATATCAAAAGATAGATCCAATGATAGAGGAACTAAAGGAGGATATAAATAACCTCACATTTCAACTGAACTAGAATAAGTGTAAGGAGAAAAGAGATGTTATTTGGTGTATCATATGCAGGACAAAAGTACACCACAAGAATGAGTGCCCAAATTTGATCAGGGGATCAAATTTTGCTCAAAAAATCAAAATGCTCGGAATCACTTCAAATCGAATGAGAGAGTAGGCCTCATCGTTGCGAACCTAACACAACTCATTTGGATTTAAATGGATGTCGAGAGCGAAAGATATCATGTTCTGTTCAAAATGGAAAACAAGAAAAAAAGGGGTGTTGATTGTACAATCCGTACAAACGATGACGTGGCAAGCCATACATATGACGTGGTAGGTCATACGCTAACATGGAAGACAATTATTGGATAGTTGGCATGTGACATTTTTTGTTGGCAGCGAATGGGATGGCGACACGTGGCCCAATCAAAGGCCACCACGTGTCACCTATTTGTTGGTTAAAATCTTTGCACTCAGTAGGAGTCGACCCCATGACCTTCGGGGCAGGGTAAAGCTTTGGGAAAGGCTTCCAAACTGGCACACCCACACACGTTCCTTGTTATATATATGTATTGCATTGTATTTAACATTTTTTATATGTATGTGGGGGTGTGGACCAGGTCGGGGCTAAGCCCCGACCCGTGGTTATATGTTATATTGTATGCGACTGGAGCTACGGTGGTTAGACCCACCATAACTATGTTATAATCGTTTGAATAATGTGTGGTTTGGTATACCATGTGACCAACATATATATATATGCGTGTGGGTTTAACATTATGGTTAACATGGTTTTTAAAAACTTAAGCCCTGTTGTATAGCGTGTGGTCATGTGACAACCATGTGCCCTCGGGCCTTGGTAGTTAAGGCCAACACGTAACGGTTCGACAGTTTGGACCGATTGTGCGGTTGCGCCTGGTGCCAAGATTTCATGCTTTAAATTGTGTGTGGGCTAGGTTGACCCAGAGGAGGTGCATTTTTTAGATGCAAAGACAACAAGCTTGAAGGGGAGACTTCCAAGAAGCCTATCTACTTCATTTTTTGGCCAAACGAGGTGCCGAAAAAGCCCAGCTAGGGGTTTTTGGACATTCTGAATCCATTGGAGCATTCTTTTTGTCATTTTGAGCATTGTAAAGCACATTTGTGAGCACTTGGAGCAAATAATACAAATTATCCATTGGAAGCTGGACTAGGAGATGTAGCCCAAGAGAGGGGTGAACTCCTTTATCATTTGTTGTGTTATGTGTTTTCTGTTCATTGATTATGTTGTTGTTTATATGCATCTTGAATGAGTAAATCCTTTTAAATTTTTGTTGCAAATTTGATCCATTTTCATTTTAACACATAAATTTAACTTGCAAATATTTTCAAGAATACAAGTCTTCTTCATTTTTAGATCAAGTTGGTATCAGAGCACTGGTTTTTTAAGACTTGATTATTTGCAAGTGTTTTGCTTT
>ML802360.1:156667-192072 GCA_009831015.1 Picea engelmannii
CACCCTAGTTGTTCAACACAGTGCGAGAAGTTCGCACCCTGGCTTAAGGCAGCCTGCGAGAATCAGGCATTCTCGCACCCAAATATACTAGCAGCCTACGAACCTTCTTCAAAAATGCGTTTTCTGGGAAGAGATGAAAGTAAATTTTCTCAGGAGAAAGTTCTTATGAAGAGCCTGCGTACACCATCATCAATACATCATCATGACAACCAAAATTATGGGTAATAGAATGCCCCACAAAGTATGAGGTTGGAACCAGTGACAGCTGAAAGACTTTGTGAGCTGCAAGTGTGTGTCAAAAACCAGGAGCACACCTAATCAGAAACCTGCAAACAACCAAGCATCTGCAGAATATCATATATATTAATTCTGAGGTAGGCATTCCCATACTCAGATCATAGACTGATGACATTTTAGACATGGGTCATGGCCACCAATCATACACTGTGGATCCATGCCGTCAAAATATAGCATAGCCACCAGGAATACACTGTGGATCTATGTGAGAAATTTCAAATTAAGACGACATAGCCACGAGACATACACAGTGGATCTATGTGTCGCAAATTATACATACTCCATCACAACCTGGACAAAAGAGATGATATCCAGGGTCATCAATCTCGTCGCTCAAAGTACGAATCTAACCATGTGATTACATGTGTCGAAGTCGAACATGGCAGAAACCACTTGATTACCGGTCATTGATGAAACCATTAACAAGTGCGAGGGAAATCACCATTGATGTCAATAACTCCCAAGGTACACTAGTACAATCAATCGAGTGTGAATGAATGAGTTGAAGTCGAACATTTGACGAAATATTTTGATCAGGGATCAATGATGTAAACCCACTGTCGAAAGCAAGGAAACCTGTCATTGAGGCATGCAAACTCCAAGGTACCAAATAATTTCCAAGCTTTGATTCTGGATAATGAGCTGAAGTCGACGGAACAAAACTCATCACAGGAGGGCCTTGATGTATCCCCCATCAATGACACAAAATGAGTAACAGATTTTGAAGGTGAAATAGAGTATGATGTAATTTGAACTGGACATAGGGAAGGCCGACACAGAGAGAATGGACAACTGCAGATGACCGACTCAATATAGGTTTCAGATGGACTTCTCTTGAACATATGAATGAAATGACCAATGATTTGGCAGCATTGACTCAAAGACGACACATGGAATGACCTTGTATCAAATCGAATGAGAGACAAATGGATTTCCCAAACCATCTTCAAATGATGAATAGGGGGTGTCATGTTCAAGAGCGACACTTACTGCCAATCAATATGAAGATGAAAACATATCCCTTTCCCAAATTTTCCCCCACCATTTCTGGTGAGTACCTCTTTATTTTTACACAAGCTTGAGGAGGATAACATATTCTTGTTGATGTAAGCTCATCCTTCGGATGAGTCCCTCAAAGTATGTTTAACAAACCCTAAGAAGGAGTGGTTCGGTCCCATTATGGGTCTGTCAATGTTTGTTTAACGAGTCCAGAGATAGAAAACTCGAAGGTTTTTCATGATTATAGAGTCTGGAAAAACACTTAAAAGAGAACTCTCTCAGTTCCTTTTTCGTAAAATAGTCTAGATGAGACCGAAAGAGAGATAAATTATCACTCTCCAGATGCTTACTTCAAATACTTTATCGAGCGTGAAAATAGCAAGGTCGCTCGGTTATCTTTTCATGTTTAGAGAGTCTGAAAAGAGCTTAAAGAGGACTCCAGGGGCGTTCCTTTTTCGTATAACCTTGTTGAGCCCGGAAAAGTGATAAAAGTATTCTCAATCGCGTTCTCATGTATTTTCGAGCACAAGAACGGACAAAGACCACGCTCGAGGTTTTATACAAAAAACCATAAAAAACAATCAAAACACGCAAGGACAAAGAAAAACATGTTCGTATCCCTGTATTTGACCATCAAAATCATCACGCTTGCAAAAGTTACACTCAAAATGACATTAGGGATTAGGGTTTAATAGATAAATAATCATAAAAAACCAAATGACATAGTAAAAGTAAATAAAAAGGAGTAAATAATATTTTTACCATATCATTTTACCTTTTCACTATTTGAGCTCAAAAACCCCTCTTTTACCCTCAAATTTTGGCATCAGATTGTGGGAGTTACGAGCATCCATTCAGCGAGCCGTCAGTGACAGTGAGGTAGGCTCTTTGTCCTTAACACTTTCATGGTTTAATTTTGCAATTTCATTGGTTAAAATTTCATTTTTGGGTTGATTTTGCAAGCCCTACTTGCGCGCTGCCATTCTTGCAGGCAGGCTACACAGGACCTGAGAGAATGGGGCATTCTCATAGGTGAGCCTAAGGTAGCTTGCGAGGTTCTCACACTATGCCCAAAGGTCACCTGTGAGAACCGTAAAGCTCAATTTTTTTTTTAAATTTCACTCAATGAAAGAGAATGAATTCATGAAAAAAGTTGCTAATCTTCTTGTTGTGCCTCTTATGCAGATAATTGGCCATCAAAATGGTTCTTGAATGGCGTGAAAGGGAGCACGAAGAAGACAATGCAATTGTCAGAAATCATCCACCTACTATTTCTTCTTTGAGAAACTGTAGACTCTTGAAGTACTTTCGTATCCTGGGCATGAGGGCCCAAGTCAGGTTGTTAGAGTACCTAGTGCGTATGTGGGACCCTGATCAGTAGGTATTTCATGTGGGGATCCACACACTGTCCTTAGATATCGAGGACATTTACTTTTTGACTGGATTGTCATGGCGGGGGTACTATTTGATCCTGACTGGTAGAAGAGGTGGTGGGTTGTCGATGAGTGAGTACTGTTGTTTACACTACGTTCCCGAGGCAGAGAGAAAGAAAGGAAAAGTAGCTATTTGGGGGGTATGCGATTTGACCCTCCGTACTATCCTATTCACCATAGCTTGAATGCCTGGGAGTTCTGCTCCTCACATGGAATTACAGAGTTACTTCCAATATGCTATTGAGTGTACTGAGCCTCGGGTGTTCAACTGGGCAGATGCAATGCTTTGTAGCGTAAAAAGATAGTTGACCAAATGCAGATGAGGCAACATGAAGCAATTCGGGTACGGATATTTGTTGGTTTCCTTCTTCCTTGAGAGGGTCCCATTACTGAGGCTGCAAGTTGAGTGGAATATACTGGCTCCCAGGGATCCAAGGATGTTGAGATGGTGTCATCTTATGGCCCGACACATGGCTGGACCGATCATCAAGTATGACGATACTTTCTTTGATTGGCTTCAACCACAACTGTTGATGGTTGATGACTATACTTATGTCGGGTTGGATTTCCGAGGAGATATGGATTTAGTACTACGAGAGGATGCTCAATGGGGGGACCTTGGTAAGAAGTACACACATTTTTCTTTTAATTGTTTTTGTGAATTTTTTATCATATTCAAATGTTTTTGTTTTATATGTTTGCTCAAAGACTAAATACAAAATCGTTTGTTGATGTCACAGATGTTGGACCTTATCGACCTCCTGGTACTTCTCCCATCCAGCGGCGAGGAGAGGTAGCGGCAGCACCACAATATGCTGAGGATTATCAAGTGGTGGAACAAAATCTGGAGGGCTTGACCGCAGATATTCCAGACATGTCTCTGGAAGAGGTTCCACGATGCGATCAACGTCATACTATAGGAGTGTAAAGGTCCATGAGTCAACTGCTCTGTAGGGTTGCTCGGGAAGTCGTGTGTTACTGTGAACGTCATCCATGATGTCACTTAGTAGAAGCTATGAGCTTCAGATTTTGACATTTTGGTCTTCGGACAAACTTTTTTGTAAAATCTCTTTTGATCATTATATATATAGACGACTTCTACTGGTTTACCTTATATTGTGTGAATATTGATGTGATTGATTTATAAATGATTCAAATGTATGTCCAATACATAATTAGCCAATGCATCTGTTAATGTATTTAGACATCTAGGAATATGTTGATATTCAATGTGATCAAAATAACGTTCCAAGAGGTGAATTCGCAAATACACCCATAACAAAGTAGGACTTTGAATAGAGTAGACATTACTTAACTATAGTACTACAAGTTGGGAATCAAGTCACACAACCAAATGACAAATTCTGAGCGAGATAGCATCAACCAATAATTCAATAATGATGCTATACTCTGCAATGTTGTTGGTTGCACTATCGAGGCACACACCTCGTAAGGAGACAAGTTCGTTTGTAGGGGCGTAAATTGCCCATGCAGCAGAAACAAGGTTCTGAGTACTACGACTAGCACCATCAACGAAGCCAATATAGGGTAGCAAAGACTCTGACATCTGGAAATCAAACACAATGTCACATAAGGGCAGAGACCAGATAATGACAAAAGCAAGCTATAGTAACACACAAAAGGTATGATACAATAAAAATACAAGTACTTGTGCACAGATTATTTTATGCATAGTACTTCTTCAAGTACAACCCATTCCTGGGCTCACTCAAAGGGATACCATCGTAATCTACTAACTCATAAGCTCATTTTTCCAGAACTCGTCGAACGATATAAGGACCTTGCCACATGGGTTCGAATTTCCCAACTCCTAACATATCTCGATCTTGTTCATAGAGGAGAACAAGATCACCTTCGGAGAAAACGCGAGGCTTGACATGCTTGTCGTATTGGGCCTTGACACATTTTTTCTGAGCTTCTATGAATAGGGTGGCATCGTGTCGAGTTTCATCTAATCACATAAGATACAATAGACGTTATTCATCAGCAGAAGTGTTGGGTAGGAGTTCAACAACTAGTTTTAAAGAGGGTATCTCGCATTCGATAGGGAGAATGGCTTCCATACCATAGACTAACCAAAAAGGTGTAAACCCAGTAGCGGACTTGACGGATGTCTGATATGCCCACAATGTCGAAAACAACATTGTGTACCAACTTGTTTTATGAATCCCTATCATTCATCGAAGCATATTTATAAGAACTTTGTTGATTGCTTCGACCTGGCCGTTGGCTTGTGGATAATAGGGCATTGAGTTATCATGGCGAAGACCCAACTTTTCAGTAAGTTTGGACATGATAAAATTTCTAAAGTGGCTACCATGATCAATGATGATAGCTTGGGGAACACCCAAACGAGCTATGACGTGATTAAAAAGAAATAATGTTGCGGTCTTTCCAGTGTTGTCAAATGTCGGCATCGCCTTGGCCCATTTTGTAAAGTAATCAATGGCTACAATGATGTAACCATGCCCCCCAGCCGAGTGAGGGTGACATGTCATGAAATCGATGCCCCATTTCACAAAGGGACCAACTGAGACCACAGGGTGAAGAGGAGAAAGATATGACCAAATCTTCTCATTATAGGTCTGGTAGGCATGGCATTTCTGAACGGCAGTGATGAAGTCGTTAAATAAAGAAGGCCAAAAATACCCTACGCGTAAGATCTTCTGGGTAGTATCATACCCAGATATATGACCACCACATGCTCCAGAATGGTAGTCATTCAGAGCTTTCTCGGCTTCGTCGAACGTTAGACAACGTCGAAAAACAGAGTCAATCCCACGACGATAAAGAGTATCCCCAAGGATAATGTATTGACGAGCTTGATAGCATATGCGACGTTGTTTAGTACTAGACAAAGTTGTCCAGAAAGTCTGGGTTTGGAGATATATAATGATATCCCCATACCAAAGATCATCAGTGCTAATAAGAAAAAGAGATTCATCGAGTAATGAATCAACTGCTACATTTTTCGTTGCAGAATGAGGAAAATCGCATATCAACTCAGCAAAAACTAAGGACTTCTTGGACTTGGTGCGTTCGAATTCCAAGTCAAACTCCTGGAGTATCACAATCCATTTGGAGTATTTTCCCCCTAGCAATTGACGTGTCAGAATGTGTTGCATAGGGTTGCAATGAGAAATCATCGTAGTCTTGCATGGGAGGATATAGTGTCGGAAGCGTTGAACGGCTTGAACGACAGCCAAGGCCAGTTTCTCAACATGTTGATACTTGATTTTAGTCGGCATGAGACTGTGACTCAAGTAGTAAATAACATGTTCATCGTGAGCATCATCCTCTTGGATGAGAAGCATGCCAATGGTGTAATCTGAGGCAGCAAGGTAAAGGAAATAATAGTGACTGTAATCGGGAGGAAAGAGAAGCGGAGCTCGCGTTAGGGACAACTTCAAAGCTTCAAAATCATTGTTGGCCATGGTATCCCAGATGAACTCTAAATCCTTCTTTAATAGCCACGTAAAACCACGAGTTATCTCGACGTAATTTGGGATAAAACGACGAAGAAAGTTTGTTTTCCCCTGCAAACTTTGCAACTGGCGAAGTGTAGAAGGAGGAGGGAGATTAAGGATCACCTCAACCTTTAAAGGATCCACCCAGATCCCTTGACGCGAAACGATAAAACCTAGAAGACGACCGGATTCCATGCAAAAAATGCACTTATGAGCATTTAAAAGTATACAATAGAACCGACAGCGAATGAAAATGGCTCGGAGGTGGGTTGGGTGATCGACTCTGTGCATAGAATGAGCGGGTAAATCGTCCAAATATGGTTGAACGATGTGCTTGATATTATGAAAAGCATAAGACATAAAGCGTTGAAAAGTTGCGCCAGTGTTCTTAAGACCGAAAGGAAGTTTTCGATAGGTAAAAGTACCCCAAGGACAAATTAAAGTAGTCTTATGTTGATCCTCGAGAACAATGTTGATTTGATTATATCCAAAGAAACCATCCATGAGAGAGAAGATTTCACTTCCGGCGCAGTCATCGACAATCTGATCGATGAAAGGGGTAGGAAAGTTGTCTTTTGGACAAACTTTGTTGATATCCCTATAATCAATGCATACACGATTCGTACCTTATTTCTTGTCAATCGGGACAAGATTGGAAACCCAGTCTGTGAGAGCCACCGGATAAATAAAGATGGATTTCAAAAGTTTCTCGACTTCGAGTTTGATAGCAGTCACTTTATGTGGGTGAACTAGATGAAGGCGTTGCCGGACGAGTTTAGCATCAGGATATGTTTTTATCTCATGTATCACAATCTCAGGGGCGATGCCCGGCATTTCTTCGTAACTCCAAGTGAAGATGTCACGAAACTCTTTGAATAGGGACATATAGGTGACTATTTTGTCTGCGGAACATGAAGCTCCAATATGGACATTTTCAACAATTCCAGGTTTGACGGATATGTCAATGGGAATCGTGGGTGAGATATTGCTTAAGTTCCCTTCGGAAAACACATCGTGTGCAGACTCGGTAACGGTCGAGATGACAACAACAGTCGACAGGGTTGAAATCCATTGATAGTTCTCAAGAGTATGTTTCTCTAGAAAGAGGATGGAATGATGATGCCCATCATCCCAAGGGGTGTCCTCCATGACGGACATGATCATATCGTTAGTGAGAAAAATAACACGAAAAGGATCGGGAGACAACTCATCAAGAGAGGGGGTAGAAGGTGTTTCCGATTGAAGGGCCTAATAGGCAAATTCAACCGGACTTAACGGCATTGCGTCGCTGAAACGAAGATGATCTCCAGGGTCAAGTACTATCCAGGGGTCGTGAGACGCAGGAAGTTTGTGAGGTGAAGTGGATATCATGTTGATAGAAGCAACAGACGAGCATGAAACATCAGGCGGTGGAATGGGGAAAGTACCCATTAACAAGGAGTCCTTGAGAAGGCCTACACTGACGTTCTCATAACACGGTGGGGTTTTAGCGATAAACGGTACGTTGCTAGTATGGGTATTGGAATTGAAGAAGGCAAGTTGGTCAACGATAACAACCTTTCCTTGATGTGGGAAATGTATGACATGGAAAGTGTCGACACAACGGTGCGCATGGAATCGATCTAGCTACGGCCAAGACGAAGATTATAATCAAGGGGAGCGTCAAAAACTTCCACTTCGACTTGGACCGTTTTTCCTTCTAACGTGATGGGCAATGAAGGAAGAAAACCGTAGGGCTTAAAACCAGATCCATTGAAAGCTTTAAGAGTGTTCTAGGATTCATTCAAAGAAGGAGAGCCAATGGCTTTCCAGCAAGCAAGAGACATGACACATGTCGAGGCACCCTCATCAATAATGGTTCGGAAAATGTTTTTGTCAGAGAAAACTACTTGGATCTGGAACGTGCGTTGAGGGGGTAACCTTGGAATGTGATCTTCCAAGTCAAAGACTACTAAATTCATATCCGTCGGATCAATTCCACCGATAGCTTTCAACACTGCCTTCCATTGTGCGGGACAAGTTTGAAGGACTTCAAGGTCTAACATCGCAGAAGGTGCTTGGGCCAGATCTTCAACATTGTTGTAGTTTTGGGCCACACGAGCATGAGGATTGAAAGCTGATTATCGGGGGGGTAGAAGAACTATGTTGAGGCTCGGTTGTTCGAGATGAAGAGGACCATTGGTAGGTGGAGTCGTAGGAGAGGGTTGTACCAAGGAAGGGGGTAAATCATCAACCTTCTCCTTAGAAGGAGAATAATCTTTGGCTCGAGTAGTAAGTGCAACATTGTTCTGCTTAGAATCACCAGTACACATCAAAACATAGGAGGTGGTAGAATATGAGGGTTGGTCATGGATGACCAACTGAGCCTGTTGTTGAGACGAGAAGGGTTGGGACAAGACAGTCGGTGCAGGTGGCTTTGGAGCTCCTTGAAGGAACTTAGTGACCTCGGCACGTCGTGGATAATCCTTCGTGTAGTGATCATCACCACAGATAAGGCAAGGGTATCGTGGTTTGTGCTTATCCTGATCGTTAACAGGGGTAGTTTTGGTTTGCTCTGCTTGAGAATTATTTTTTCCCTCCTTATTCTTGCCTCTCCCCTTTTTAGATTTTTTTTTACCAGCTGGGGTAGATTGAACTACGTTTACCTCAGAAGTCTTGCCGGTGGGAGTGGAAGGAGACAGAGCATTTTGAACATTAGAAGAAGCAGATTTAGGGTTTGTGCTTGAAGCATAATGTGATTGGGCTTGTGCAGTACCAATCACACCGTCTGCTACATGCAAGGCAGCTGGAGTAGTTGAAGTGATGGAAGTATTAGGACGAGGTAAGTCAGGTAGTAAATTATAAAGGGTTCCCGTTTGTGAGTAAACGAGGTCAAGATATTGAGCACAACTTATAGCCTGCTATTCCGTGACAATGCCACCCATGGCAATGTCCTTACCCATTTCGTTCACAAATGATTTTGTAAACCATTATTCCAGTAACTGATCGGGGAGATCAAGTTTAATGAGATGTCATCTCCTTCGCCACTCATGGATGTGATCAGATATATGAGTGCCTTTAGTCTGTTTGAAGGAAGTCAAAATCTCGGTCCCTGTATCATAACGGATCGGTAACTGGTAATGCATAAGGAAAGCCATAGCTAAGGTGTTGAAGTCAGAGAAGAAACCTCGGGGCAATTCGATATACCACTTTGAAGCAGAACCTATGAGGGTTCGTTGAAAAATACATAAATGAATAGAGTCATCCATCAACAAGTTGGATGAGCACCATAGGTGAAAAGTCATAACGTGATTGTTTGGGTCCTCTCCCACTTTGCCGTCGAATTTAGGATTGTCCGATGGAAGCTTGGCTGGTATAACAAGCCATTGGGAAGAGTGACAAATAGGATCATTTAAAATCCTTGACAAATCCAAAAGATCCAGAGTGGCGAGAAAGGGGAACTTTTGATTCACCTACGGGTACTGGTGGCTTTGGGGAAGAAGCCCTGTCGGCAAACCAGTAGGACCATAAGAATTCTGCATATAGTGTGAATACCCAGGCATATTCAGTGGTGGTTGGAAAATATAGTAGCTCATCAGATTATACCCTAGAACAGGGGCTTGAGTTTGAGCATTCGCCGCCCAAATGGCATTGAACGAACCTGGATATGGTTGGCCCATGCTAGGGGGTGTTATGAACGCAGCTGGAAACTGCTGGCCCCCAATCGATTGAGGAGGATTTTGGATCAACTGATTCCAATACTAGGCCAAGGATGGAGGTATATTTTTCCCATAAGGTGGGGTCGGTCCTCCCATCGAAGGTGGTGTGCCAGTTGGAAGTTTCCAACTGAGAGGGGGTTGATTTATACTACCTTGATGAGATTTTCCACCAACCAGAAATAGATAAGTTGGAGTGAATGATGGAATAGTGCCACTAGAATTAGGATTTCCAGTAGAAGACGAAGAAGGTCCTCCAAAAGGAAATTGAGGGAGTGTTGGAACAAAACCGGGAAGAAAGTGCCCAGAAGAAGAAGGACCACTAGGAGAGCCGGATGGAGTTCGCGCAGGAGTAGGAATGGAAGCATTCAATGCACGGTATCCAGGTGGTAGTGTCGGAATGATGGTGGGAATTCGCGGTGTATTGATAGGAGCAAGACTAACTACAGTAAACTCAGTTGGAACACTCGAAGTAGCTGTGATATGGGCCATTTCGGCAGGGACGATAAAGTGATAAGCGGTAGTCACCGGTACTGTCTTTGTACTAGAGATTTTGGAAATCACAGGCGGGTTGATTTCGGAAATGACAGGTGAACCTGGACCAAAAAGGTCCCGTCGAAAAATGCTCATAGACTAAAGAGGATATTGGTCCCCAGGTCTAGTCGGAGATCCGGAATACACAACAATTAAGTCTCCAGAAGAGTTTGCTCGCATAAAACGTCTCTCAAAATCAGGGTGAAGTCAAAATTGCTCTCAAGTATTTGTAATTCGAAAATGTTCTAGAGAGTCAGTTCGTTCCACTTGTGGTGTGGTGACGACTGTGACTTCACTCTGTTGAGGAGAGCCTTCAGGTGTACTTGTAGGCAAGGGTTGAGAACCTTTTAGATGCTCTGGAGATAAACCCTGCATTCTACGTGAACGACGTGGAGGAGCTATTGTAAACGAGTGACAAAATTCGCGAAAAAAATCCTATGGTCAACTTTGAGAAACAAACAACACTCGCTAGTAAACAAAATCTAGGAAGCAACACCAAGCAAACAAGACCTTCTAATTTTGAAGCCACTAGTTGGTGATGAAATCCAACATCGAAACAACGAGACGAGAAGGGGTTGGGCTAGGTGGAAAAGTTATGCTAACGACCTGCTTAACGGACTTACACCCTCATGCAAGTGACCACACATAATCGTGGGTATACCCTCCAAGGAGCCTGAGTGATTTTGGTCAACGCCAATTCCAAGTCTCATGGAGACTTTCCCCTTCACAGTCACCTTGGGTAAGAACCTAGAAAGATAGGCCACTAAGGTCACCACCAACAACAATAAATCCTGGGGGAACAGTCAATAGTACGATCCACACTCAAGGGCAGGGTATCTAGCCTAAAATCAACTCAAAAGGCTTCCACTCATCATTGTGGGTATACCTCTAAGTGATCCCCGTAATACGTGTAATCTCTACACCAATATCAACAAAGCAGGGTGAGTAACTCTACCAATATCAATGCGACCTCATGCTTGACCCTTGTGTGAGAAGGGCTTCCCAGGAAAATATGTTGCAAATGGAATTTAACACTCCCTAACACAAGATTATATGGTGTGTTTTGTGCTTTTGGAGAGTGTATCTCTCTGCCTACTCCAAATCACTAGCCTAGCTAAATGTTGGTGTAATAGAGCCCTAGAAAAGAGTTACTAGATAAATTTTACAATTGCGCAGTGTTATTAAGAGTTGTTGTTTACTCAAAGGAAATGAAGGTGAAACTTATGTTGTATGACTCTGACCCAACAATGCAAGGATGAGAATGAAATGTATCACTTTTCGTTCGATGAATCCTATGTATGGGAGGGAAAGAGAAAGTTTTCCAGAGCAACCTTGAACTACAATGCAAAAGTTCCTTGAAAATGCAAATGCAACAAATCACACATCAACAACAACAATTCTCTATTATGTCTTTTTCAATAACTTCAACAATCGATTTTCAATATTTTCGAAGACGAAAAACATTTTTTGAAAGAAAAACTTTTGTTCACTTTTCAAAAAGGACCCTCACTATGCCAATGAGAGTACTGAAAATAAAAAACCAATGAACAAGCAATGATAATAACCCAATCCACTCTTTCAATGAAAATAAAAATAAAAAGAAAACCAATATAGTCTTTTCAATTGCATAAGATTAGAGTGATTAGTTAAGGATCGGTGATCGGTTGCAGTGCGAGAATGTCTGAACATAGTCAATTTTTTGGAAAATGAAAGAAAAATTGAAAAGGCCTCTAGACCCAGAGGGTCTATCAAGATATCCTGAAGACTCAGAGATTGATAGGAAAGGAGAACAGTAAAGCAAGAGCAAATGGCCACAGAAAAATACCAAAATCCACAAAGAAAAATGGGATGATCCCCAGTGGAGTCGCCAATTTTGTTATCGGACTAATCCGTAGGTGCAGACACTAATAGATCTCCCTAGATCCACTTGGATCTAGAACAAAACAGGACAGGACATGACTCTTTCCATAAGTTTTGACCATTGAATTAACTGGGAGGCAAGAACAAATAACATACCTTATTATCACTTCCTAGGGTCTCTGTTGCTCCCACTTCGCTTCGGTTCTCTCATGAGGTCAAGACCAAGACAACACAAACTGACCAAAGTGAAGATAGCACAATATATTCAACAGTCAACTTATGTGTATGATCAAGGAATTACATAATAAAGTGAAATAACTTTATGGGAAAGGGACATGCCACTGTATCATATTAATGGAAAGTAAATATTACAACCTGATAGCCTTGATGTCGCAAACTTCCTTTCGATGGCTCTTGGCACTGACACACACACTTGCTCAATCCTTGCATGAAGAAGATCAAATCCTCTTGATAGAATTGCTAGAGTCTCCAAGCTGTCATTCAAGATTCAGTCCTTCACACAATTATTTCACCAATTCTCCAATGAATCTTGCTTAGCCTTTTCCATGAGAATTCCCTCAATATATAGGAGAGAATGAGATAGTTACTTGGATAAGAATGATCCCAAAATATCAGGGAATCCAGTACTAGGATAACCATTCGAATGCCAACCCATCCTTATAGAAGATTCCCTTCTAGAAACATCGAGAATTCATATTTTTCCATTCTTTAGGAAGAGTTCGCACCCTAGTTGTTCAACACAGTGCGAGAATTTCACACCCTAGTTGTTAAACACAGTGCGAGAAGTTTGCACCCTGGCTTAAGGCAACCTGCGAGACTCAAGCATTTTCGCACCCAAATATACTAGCAGCCTGTGAACCTTCTTCAAAAATGAGTTTTCTAGGAAGAAATGAAAGTAACTTTTCTCAGGAGAAAGTTCTTATGAAGAGCCTGAGTACACCATCATCAATACATCATCATGACGACCAAAATCATGGGTAACAGCCACCCATGTGGTTCTTACCACTATACCATTTTAAAATTATTTGAATTTGATTTGTTTTGATTTGGGGCGTGGTCTAGGCTAGGGATAAGCCCCGACCCTCGGTGCATTCAAACCCCATGCACTTTTCCACTTGGCGCATTATCATATGTTAAACCTTGGCCCTCTGTTATGTGCGGATGCGGTCACATGGTAGGCCACATGCCCAATGGCCTGGCGGTTAGGGGCTAGGAGTGCCGTAACCATCCGATAGTTCGCACCGTTTTGTGGTTGCGCCCGGTGATAGGTTTTAACACAAATATGAGTGTAGAGGCTAGTTTGAGGAAGCAGAGGTACATTTTGGCGATCCAGAGACAACAAGTTTGAAGGGGAACTTCTAGGAAGCCTATCTTCTTCAATTTTTGGCCAAATCAGGTGTCGAAAAAGCCCAGCTAGGGGTTTTTGGACGTTCTGAGGCCATTGGAGCCATCTATTTGGAATTTTGAGAATTATAAAGAACATATTTTAGCACTTTGAGAAAATAATACAAAAGATCAATTGGAAGCTGGACCAGGAGATGTAGCCCAAGAGAGGGGTGAACTCCTTTATCATTTGTTGTGTTATGTGTTTTCTGTTCACTATTATTTGTTGTTGATTATATGCATATTGAATGTGTAATTTCTATAAAAGTTGTGTATGAAAATTGATCCTTTTGCATCAGAACACTTGAATTAAAACTTGCAAATATTTTCAAGAATACAAGTCTTTATCATTTTCAGATCAAATTCATACAGCATTTTTTGCAAATTAGTGTCTCATGATGACAAAGATTGTAGTACAATGGACGTGATGAGGGAAAGAACTTTGGATATGTATAATATGCAGGAAGAAGTGATGACAGGGAAAATTACACCACCATTCAAACAAGTACCATCTCCATATAATAATGCGCAACAAGAGTACAACACTGCACAGCCTTAGTATAACAATGCGCAGCCACAATATAACCCCAAGTAGTATAATCAGGTTCCTCAGTACAACACACCACAAGGAGATAGAGGTGGATACATAGGTGGAGGACAAGGTAGAGGAGGATTTGGAAGAGTCATAAGTCCATTAGTGTGCCACAATTTCCAACAACAATGAAATTATGCAAGGGAATTTCCACTTCCACCTATGACATGTATGTATTGTCATGCAACAGACCATGATACAGAGGAATGCCCAACACTTTTGGGGAAGATTCAAGAAAAAAGGAACCAGAACAATCAAAATGTTTAGTGTATTTATGTAGAATCCATATATGATGGGAGGAACATCAACATAGTCACACGTGAAGGAGCTAAGAGAAGAGATGATGCAGTAAGACCAAATCCAGTGCAGCAGCAATGGGAGAAGAAGAATATTGAACCACATACATAGTTTGATGCGCAAAACAAAAAGGAGACATTCAAGGAGGCCATAAAATAGTTCTTTAAATAAGTTGTTGTGTCTACATCAACTACGCAACATACTCAAAACGTACCAATGTACAATATTCCTTTCTCAATGGATCACACCATTGAATCACCCTCTTCAGTACAAGTAAGAACCATAAATACTTTTTGCAATCCTTTTTGAAAATACTAAATGATACATCATCTATTAAAGTTTTGAAAAATATGTTTGAAATATGTAACACAGAGTATGAGGGGAAGTTAGAGCAGAAGACAGTGAATCACCTCCATTCAAGAAGGAGGACAAGTAGGGAATTCATATTGAATGCTAACATTTAGGATTTCAATATGGAAGACATTATATTGGACTTAGTCTCTGAGGTCAACATTTTACCTAAGAAGACATGGAAATGTATGTGATATCCCACATTAGGCTACTCACATGTCCAACTAAAACTAGAAAACCAACATAGAGTTATGCCAATTGGAAGGCTAAAAGGAGTGATAGTAGATCTGGATGGAGTGTGCACTAAGGCAAACTTTGAGGTGATAGAAATAGTGGATGGCATAACACCTTATCCATCATTTCTTGGAATGGATTGAGAATTTGATAACTAGGACATAATTAACTTGAAGACAAGGAATTTGAAACTTGAATAAGGAGAATACAGAGTCATTATGCCACTAGATCCATCAGAAGGAGAAAGGTTTGTAGATCCCACTTGCTTAGATCTAGAGGAAATCAACCAGTTATACAAAACCATTGTGTTAACCCAACTACAGATGGGGTACTCAGCTAGAGGAGAATCGCATCATGTGCGTCTGACTCATATACATGTTTGGAGAATTGGCAGCATAGATTACATGAAGTGTCTACAAGAAGGTGCACAAGAATAGAATGAGTAGTAAGATGGGTGGGTACCGAGATAAAAAAACCTCCCAGTTTTCATGGCATAAATGACTTAGAAGAATTCCTAACAAGATACAAAGATGAATTTTTAGAGAACTAGAGGTTGTTATCCCTGGACATTGCACTCAAGTAAACACATGCAATATGGTG
Organism: Picea engelmannii; assembly: GCA_009831015.1. Taxonomy (NCBI): domain Eukaryota; kingdom Viridiplantae; phylum Streptophyta; class Pinopsida; order Pinales; family Pinaceae; genus Picea; species Picea engelmannii. Next base: position 172,452 of record ML802360.1, read on the forward strand.
GGGTGCACACAAAGAAACAATTAAGGACTTCTACCAATGTAAGGGACTACTACGCATTAGATTCGACGCAGAGTAGGGGAGAAATAAGATGCAAATATATGATGGACAGGGAACACTAATTTTTTTTTTGGAGAAATGAAGAACACTATGGAGGATGAAACCACCATAGGAATGGCCTCATCACTTCATCCACACATTGGAAGGAATTCCAGAAAAATGGTATGCAGACCAGGAACTGCGTAGAGGCACTGCAGAATGGACATCATTACAACATAATTTTATAACAACCTTCTCATTTGAAAATGAGAACCCCAACATGGATTCAACACTTAAACATATAAGAGGTGTGATATATGTTGGCCCTTGACCAAGTTTTAGGAGATCCTTGGTCATGTTGACCTATTTTGGGACTTTGATAGCCTCTCGAAGTAGGAGCACAAGACAAAGCAAAGATCATGGGATCTCGACCCCTTTTTGGGTCCTTTTTTGGGATTTGGGAATATGTAATAGGAATGGAATGTCATCCCATGGGTTTACCCATGTTTAGGTATATTTTGTATGTATAAATAGAAGGTTAGGCAATGTAAGAAGTAGTTGAATAGTGCACAAGTGTTGTGCAAATTGGCTAAGTTCTAAGAGTGGGATCTGCGTGATCAAGAAGTGTAAGGCTTCATGCATATTGTGTGAGAATTGTAGAGCTAAGTGAAATTCATTGTAAGAGTGTTTCAGGATAAATTCGTGAGTGCGGACACAGACTAATCTCCCTAGATCCACTTGGATCTAGAACAAAGCAAGACATAATACTACTCTTTCCCTAGATCTAAACTATTGAATGAAATAAGAGAAATGGATAGTGGACATACCTTATGAACGTTCTCCTTAAATATCTATTGTTCCTCGCTCCTCTTCGATGCTCTTTTGCCGTCCAATCACAACAGTACAAACCAATCGAAGTACAAGCAAATTAATATATTCAATACCTAGTCTATACATGTGATCAAGGAATCATGTAATAAGATGACATCATCATTATGGGAAAGGGACATATTCATGTATTGAATTAACTGAAAAATAAATATACAACCTGAGCCTTGATGTCATAGATCTCCTTTCAATGGCTTCTAGTTCTGACACACACACTTGCTCATGCATGAAGAAAATCAACTACTTGTGATGACCTTGTTGTTGTCTCTATCTGCTGTAGCATCACTTCTCCATACAATCATGTACCAATTCTCCAATAGATCTCTCAAGCTTTCCAACTTCTTGTTAACCCTTTCCATGAGTATTCTCATCAATTTATAAGAGAGAATAAATTAGTTGCTAGGATAAGAATGATCCCAATGAATCTAGAATGCCAGCTTCTGAACAACCATTCGAATACCAACTCACCCTTCTAGAAGATTCCCTTCTAGAAGGCCCGAGAATCTTATATTTTTCCTTTGTAAAAAGATGTTCGCACCCTGTCAATGATTACAGTGCGAAAATTTCGCACCCTAGTTGAATGCAGCATGCGGGAATGTATCATTCTCGCAGGAGAGTATATATGCAGCCTGCGAACTATCTTCAAAACATGATTTCTGGAAATGGATAAGAGCAACCTTTTTCAGGAAAGAGTTCTTTAATGAGGAGTTTGATTTTCTATTATCATGACATCACCAGGACATCATAACAATGACCAAAATTGTGGATAACAAAGAGACTGTGGAGGGCTTTGTGTTGTAACGCAAGGAAGAAGGATCTAGCAAGTTGCACAGATCTTCTGTCCTATGCAAAGTAAGGTTTTGAGGTTTTGTGCATGTAACCCATTGAAGAAGCTAATAAATAAGAAGAGTTGGTGGACGTATCCCCGAGGTGGGGGTGAACCACGTAAATAATGTGTTATTCTGCTCTGTGAGATGTTCTGATGTGTTTATGTGTTATGTGCTAAAGTGCTTTGGTATAGATAGATAGATTTGTTTATGTTTTTTTCTTATGATGAATCTGTATGGTAGATCTAACATCTATGAACTTTCTTAGTGCTTGAATCTACTAGATCTGATCTAATTCCTTTGTTAAGTGCTTATATCCCTCAGATCAGGGTGAATGTTGCACTGCTCTATTTTCTCTGTGAAGTATATATTGGTTAGATAATGATGAAATAACTTCGCTAGGTCCTCTATGAAGTGTTATAATCACAAATATGTGTCCCAGCTAAGGTTGCAAACACCTAATTCCTGCAACCACCACTACCTCTACCTTGGGTGAGACTTCATCTTCTTCGCATGTGTTGCCAAAAGGACCGGTAGTTAGGGTTTTGTTGGTGCATTGTTGTAGGGTTGAACCCTGGGTCTGCCCCAGTGCCAATAAATGGTTCTGTTGCCGGGACCTAAAACTGTGATTGTTGGGAACTGAGAAAGAATAAGTGTTGTACAAAGATTCAATATAAAATTGTGGAATCTCCATGCATAGATCTATTTCCCTAGTGCACAACATTATACCAGACTTGTGAAGCTTTGCACCAAGAAAAGAGGTAAGATATGAAAGCTATGTGCTCTGATAAAGGTAAGAATAGTGAAAAAGTTCTAGATCTGGAAGATTTGTACTCTGTAAAGTAAGATAAGTGTAAATCTTTGTTTCTAGAGTATGGGTCTAGGTATATTTAATAGATTTTGTCCTAGCTTGAAAACTGAGGCACTAATAAATGAAAGAAGGTTTGATATGAATAGATCTGATAAGTATAGTGAAAGATATGTTATACCTATGTATAGAAAGAATGTTTGGACTAACAAATGGGTGCAGGATCCTATAAAAAACTTGTTGTAGGTTAGCTCCTATGATCCTAGTGTGCAGAATAGGAGAAGTTGGGGACCATTTAAAAGAAAGAGAGGATTAACCCTATGTTATAGTTGTAGAAGATCGGGACATCTTGCTAAGGAATTCCCTGGAAGAATACCTTGTTTTCTTTGTTGCAAAGCTATGGACCATGAAGTATTGGATTGTCCTAGAATGATTGCTAAGATTGAAGAAATGAACATGAGACAAGATAACCCTAAGGCAGATCTAGAAACTAAGATTATGGCATAACCCCAGAAAGAATCAGAAAAAGTATTACTACACATGAAAGAAACCCTGAATGACCACCGACATGTCATATTATCAGATATCTTCGAAGAAAAAGAATGCATTGAACCAAGAATAGGAGACTTCGACACTGACTATTCCTAGATGAAGAAACACAGGTGAATATCATGACAGAAATAACTTGGGAACTTTTAGGGAAGCCTGATGTGACTCCTTCCTTGGGAGGAATAGGGATATTTAGAGGAAAGTTGATAAACATGTGTGGAAGGCTCGCTTAGATACATATGAATGCAAATGGAACATATACAGAAGAATATTTTGAGATTATTAAATTTATTGAGTAAAGCGCCCCATTTACGATGTTACTAAGAAAACCTTGGATTGAAAGAGATCAGGCTAGAAGGAAAGAAGAAGAAGAATTTTTGGAGCAGAGGAAACAAGAGTTAAAAGATTTCATGACTAGAAGGATCACACACTTGATTGAATAATAGAAGAACAAATTGCATCCATTTAACAACAACAACATAGACATCGAATTTGCAAGAACTATGGAGGACCCAGGTAAGATTGAAGTACCTATTTCAGATAAAGAAATAATATTACCCTTGAAAGAATCTCAACAACGCGAAGTAACTATGTCAAAAGAAGATAAGAATTAGAATGAAAAAAGGCATACCGAGACAAAGCCTAATGGGAAGAAGGCTAGAAAGATAACTAAAAAGAGAGCTAAGATCGAAAAGTTGTAGAAGGTCCCAGAGGGAACCTCGCAGAAGGAAAAATTGCAAAATTGGAGCTTCGTCGGGATATCAGAACAACACCAAATGGCACTTCACCATAGCAAAGCAATATAGTCGTTGGGGACATTATAACTGTTTGATCGATGCTCTGAACGGATAGAAAGATATTTATGGACAGATAACTCACCATACGACCATTTGGACTACACCACAATGAATGGAATAGAGTTAATGAAGGCCTCATACCCATTGCAAGTAAACCGTTTCCAATTTACCTATTTATCCCATCGCACCATGCACCAAGAACACTTTTTTCAATCGTGAGTTTGAGACCACAGACTAAGTTGATTTTGCACCATGAATGGAGTGACCAGTGGTTTGGGTCAAGTGTTGTGGATTCCTGATTGATGAAATCCTGATACAATGAGGGCCATTGGATCGAGGGAGGAACACAGCCATTGATCTCGTCAAAGGCACGATTTCGGAGTCGGGGATATGTAGAGGGAGAGGAATGGATGTTCGTTATTCTCTCAAGTTACAAAAGCCAAAGACTCATGCGAACATGGGGCAGGGACCCACTCTGTAAGCGGAGTAAACAGAGGTGATATGTGGAATACAACCGTCACTTTGGGTGGAGTCAACGTTCATTGACATATTGCGTTTCGGGGATTCGCAAGAGAAGAGCACGAGACGTTAGCACTCCAACTCCCGAAGTCGCGAGTCGTGAAAGGTGCTTGCGTTAAGGATTGGCTATGGTCATATTGGAAATGAGGCTGAAGAGGGGGCTTACACCTTAATCCCATTCGCAATTTCATGTTTCGGCTATTGCCAAGAGCTATGGCATTGCAATTCGAAGTGCCCAACTCGCGAGACCCCAAATCCTTTGCGGGTTTAAACAAGGAGTTCAATTAACCCTTGTCTTGGTTTAGAGAAGATCTTGCATGGGTCTTAGCCTGAGGGCAAGAGGTCTACACTAGTTGTGGTATCAGATCCCAGAACAAATTCTTTTCTTTCTACAATAGAGAGTAAAAGAGGAATTTTACAGCCATGCCACCGAGAAGAAGAGAAAGGCCCATACCTGATCCAGTAGTGGAAAGAGAAATGCGTGAATTACATGACAAACTTGATGCTATGGAGACAAAAAAGAGGTGAACAGTTGACGTTGGGGATATCAGCGAAGATGAAAGTGAAAATGAAGCTGAGAACAAAGGAGAATAAGTTGCAGTCGAAGATGTTGTAGAAGAATGCTTATTCAGGGTTGTTGCAAGGATAGGTGCTAGGGAAAAAATGGAAATTCCAATGTACAAAGGCAACCTAGACGTTGAAGAGATTCTAGACTGGATTAGATATCTAGACAAACACTTCAACTATGAGGATGTTGTGGAACACAAGAAATTAAAACATTCCATTACTAGACTTAAAGGGCATGCAACACTGTGGTAGGATGAACTACAGGCTGACAGACGTTGCAAGGGCAAGAAGAAAATCGAGAGTTGGGATAAAATGGTTTCAAAAATGAAAGCCAAGTTTTTACCAGGGATTATCAAATAAATTTGTTTCAGAGGATGCAAAATTTGAGATAGAAGCTTATGTCAGTGAAAGAATACATTGAAGAGTTTTATAGGATAAACATCAGAGCAGGTCATTGGGAAAGCGATGATGAGAAAGTTTCCAGGTAGATGAATGGTCTATGATATGACATTCAGGACGAGATGAGCATGATAACCATCTGAACCATAGAACATGCTTATCATATGGCTCTAAAAGCTGAAGAGAAGCTAAGTCAAAATCAAGTTCAAAGAGGCCAAGGTAGAAGTCAAAGCAGAGGCAAGACAATTGCCCAGGACAGAAATTAGAAGCCTAAAGAAGAGGGGAAGAAACCTCAAACTCAATCTAAGAGAGGAGGAAGCTCACAGGGGAGGCAGTATGCTGATAGAAATACTTTTCCTCGATCCAGAGGAAGAGGAAGAGGCAGAGGAGGTGAAGTGAAATGCTTTGTCTGTGGAAAAATCAGACATAAATCCTATGAGTGTCCAGATAGAAAGAAATATGGTGGTGAAACTCACATTGTCGAAGCTCAAGGATAGAGTGTTGAGGTAGAGGACGTTGAGGGAGGAAGATATTTGATGATGTGGAAATTTCTCTTGAAACCAGAGAAGGAGCCAGATAACCCAACCCAAAGAAACAATTTGTTTTAGATTGCTTGCAAAATCAAAGACAGGGTATGCAAGGTCATAGTGGACAACAGTAGCACAGATAATCTTGTATCCACAAAAATGGTAGAAAAGATGGAGATGGAGACTATTGCGCATCCAAGCCCATATAATTTTTTGTGGCTACAAAAAGGACATCAGGTAAATGTCACTAAAAAATGTTTAGTTGAATTTAAAATAGGAGGATATAAAGATGAGATATTATGTGATGTCATTCCCATGGATGTTTTTCATCTATTACTGGGTAGACTATGGAAATATGACAGAAATGTGGTGCATGATGGGAGAAGGAACACGTACACTCTGGAGAAAAATGGTAGGATGCACATGTTTCTGCCAATTAAGGATAAAGAGGTGAAAACAAATATGTGCAACATTATACTTCTCATGAGTGGGAAGGAACTTCTTAAGGAAGTCAAGAAGAAGGAAGACACGCAATTCATTTTGGTTAGGAAGCCCATAATTGTTTTGAACAACACTAGGATAGATGATTTACCAGAAGAAATCCAAGAGTTACTGGAAGAATTTTCTGATATAGTAGTGGACGAACTACCTTGTTCATTTCCACCTATCAGGAGTATAATTCATCATATCGATCTTATACCTAGAGCAAGTTTGTCGAACAAATCATCTTATAGGTTGACACTGCAGGAGAATGAAGAACTTAAGAGACAGGTCCAGGACTTAATGGACAAAGGATTGATTCGGGAGAGCTTGAGTCCATCAATTGCTCCAACAGTGCTCATCCCAAGGAAGCACGGTGGCTGGTGAATGTGTACAGACTCAATAGAAATCAACAAAAATACCATTAGGTACAGGTTCCCATTGCCAAGGATGGATGACTTAATGGATTTATTGAGTGGAACAAATCTTTTCTCAAAGATTGATTTGAAAAGCGGATATCATCATATTAGAATGAGAGAAGGTGATGAATGGAAGACAACATTCAAGATGAATGAAGGGTTGTATGAATCGCTTGTCATGCCATTTGGCTTGAAGAATGTAGCCAGTACTTTCATGAGGTTGATGAATGAAGTCCTGAGAGATTTCATTAGGAAATTCTCCATTGTATATCTTGATGATATATTAATTTTCAGCAAAACTGAAGCAGAGCATTTGAAGCATTTAGTTGCAGTGATGAGAAGGTTACAACAAGAGAAGTTGCTTATCAACATGAAGAAATTGTCATTTATGAGGAAAAAACTCATTTATTTGGGTTTTGTTATCTCTTCCAATGAACTGAAAATGGATCCGGAAAAGATAAAGGCGATTAAGGATTGGCCATCGTCGAAGAGCATGTTTGAAGTTTGAAGTTTCCATGGTTTGGCTAGCTTCAACAAGAAATTCATCTAAAACTTCAGTGGAATTAGCGCACCAATGATGGATACGGTGAAGAAAATACATAAATATTTTCACTAGATGGAGGAAGCGGAGAAGAGCTTCAACCTACTGAAGAAGAATATCAATAAGCAACCAATTATGGTTTTGCGATATTTCAGCAAGACATTCTAGGTCAGGTGTGACGCAAGTGGATTTTCCATTGGAGCGGTCGTAAGCCAAGACAACAGGTCGGTCGCATATTTCAGTGAAAAACTGAATGAAGCAAAGATTAAGTACTCCACGTATGACAAAGAATTCTACGTGATCATACAAGCGCTGAAGAAATGGAGGCACTATTTGGTTCCAAAAGAGTTTGTTTTGTACAACGATAATCACGCTTTGCAGTTCATGACTCGACAGGAGAAGTTGAACCCAAAACATGCTAAATGGGTTGAATACATGAAAAATTTTACTTTTGTGATTAAGCATATTTCGGGAACTGCTAACAAAGTTGTTGACGCTTTGAGTAGGAAATGTTTGCTTATGCAGGAATTTAGAGTTAAGACTTTGGGTTTTGATAACCTCAAAGAAATATATGGGGATGATCTAGATTTCAAAGAGGCATATGAGGCATCTGAGAATCCAATTCTCAGGGACAGAAGCTAATGGGCAGAGTAAATGATCCAGGATGGACTATTGTTCAGGGGAAATCATCTATGTATTTTGAAATGCTCCATGAGGGAGAATTTTTTGAAAGAGAAGCACAACAAAGGATTGGTCAGACACTTCGGTCATGACAAAACGTTCTCAAAGTTGAATGGTTGATATTACTAGCCATAGATGAGGACATATGTGAAGAAATTTGTGGACAGGTTCATAATTTATCAGCATACGAAGGGAAAAAGGCAGAACGCAGGGTTATATCAGACACTACCCATACCCAAAAGGCCGTGGGATGCAGTGAGCATGGATTTCATATTAGGACTGCCAAGAACATAGAGGGGATATGATTCAATATTTGTAGTGGTAGATAGATTTTCAAAGATGGAACATTTCATACCATGCCAGAAAACAAGTGACACAACTCATATTGCAAACCTATTTTTCAAGGAAGTCGTCAGACTTCACGGCTTGCCAAGGAGTATTGTTTATGATCGAGATACCAAGTTCATAGGACATTTCTGGAGGACCTTATGGAATAAGCTGGGGATGAACTTGTCTTTTATCTCAGCATATCATCCTTCGATGGATGGACAGACAGAGGTTGTGAATAGGAGCTTGGGAGATTTGTTAAGGAGCTTAGTGACTGAACACCACAGTCAATGGGATCACATTCTTCCATGGGCGGAATTCGCTTACAATGATTCACTCAATAGGATCACATGGAAGAGTCCATTCCAAATTGTATATGGAATGCAGCCAAGGGGAGTCTTTGAATTCAAAGATTCAGAACAAGATGAATTTAAGAGTGCTAGTGCAGAGGACTTTACAGAAGGAATGAAGGAGCTTCATGGCATAATCAAGGAGTGGTTCCAAAATTCGGGTCAAGAGTACAAGCGTAGAGAAGATCAACATAAGAGAGAACCTCAATTTGAGGTTGGCGATTTGATTCTTGTGCATTTGAGGAAGAAAAGGTTCCCAAGGGGAACATACAACAAGTTGAAGATGAAGAAAATTGGATTGTGCAAGGTCATAAGAAATTTTGGGGCAAACGTGTATGAGATTGAATTACCTGATGGATTCGGAATCTCACCCATATTCAATGTCATGGATTTGTACCCTTACAAAGATGAAGAAGAATGAGCAAAAGATGAACAAGAAAAGATTCAATGGACAAAAAAAATGCCTGTAGCTGAAAAGCCACAGATAGAAATCATAGTTGACAAGAGGATTAGCATAAATACCAGGAGAAAAGAGTATTTTGAATACTTGGTCAAGTGGAAAGGACATCCAATTGAAGATGTCAGCTGGGAGAATGAGACAGAAATTTGAAGACATGTATAGATTGTGCAAGAACTCATGAACAAGAGTTCATGAAAATTTTGAAGTGAGGGAGTATGATGCAGGAGCATCGTATAAAGCCCAAGTGTGTGCCTAAAACTGAGGAGACAGCTAGATGCACAGAGGAAATTAAATATGTTTTTGTGAAAACACTGTGAATTTCAAAATCTGAAACATTAATGTAATGGATGGGAGGAAAGTGCAGTTGCATTTATGCCTCAAAGATCCAAACTGATTTTGGAACATATGCTCCTAACCACCGGATGTAATAGGCATTTATGTGTGATTAATGCAAGTAGGTAGATTTAATTTAATAGATTAGACAGTTGAAGAGCATAGGAGGGAAAACGGATGATAGACACCCTCAACCCTTGTATCATTAAAAAACATTATTCATAATTCATATAGTGTAGAGTTGTAGAGAAGAATAGAGGAGAATAGATAATTTAATGCATTTTAGTTGTTATTCGCCATGTACAGGAGCACTAGAATTAATAGAAGAAATCTTTGATTCCAATCTACGTGTTTGTTATGGTTGTTGGAACTACCTGTTAAATGGTATGTTGCAGGCTTGTTTGCATTCTCTGTATGCATTTTTCTTCAATGCTATGTGTGTGTATGCTCTAGAATTCTCTGTTGAATGTTTGAATTCTGGATAAGGGGAGAATGAGTTTCAGTTATTTATCTATCTGAGAACTCCTGCAAAGAGTCTATTGGAGGTTTCGCAAGGATCGCATCGACCATGCTCTGAGTTTCATCTCAAAACTATCAGAGGAGATTAAAATTGTGTCTTTACAGGCAAGAGTGCTAGCAGAGCACATAGCTGTGAAAAGTGTGCACAGGCTGGGAGAAGGGAATGGATTCTTTCAAACTCATAGAGGAGTTGAAGAATTATCTATTACAAAGAGTGCACAGAGCTAAAGACCCAAATAACTAGAGGTTATTTGAAAATTTTCCTCAAGGAGTGGGTGCAGGTACCCTTTTGGAAGCCTTGAGTTAGTAATCGAAATCTTAGAAGGGATAGAACCTCTGAAGCACTCAAAGCGAGGCGAAGGTCGAAATTGTCTCATAGAAATCAAGTTCAGGAGGGAGGAAGCCATGTCATTTGACAAGAAGTCCTCGTGGAGAAGAAAATGGACGGTGGAATGGCTTTAAGGAGAAGTGTCGAAGTTTCATGGACCGTTGGATATGATAGAACAACAGAGGGATTAAGACTGAGTGTCTTGCAATACCCATAAGTTCAGGAGGAGCGGTGACCGTTAAATTCGGATCAATGAAGACCGTTGATCTCATATGTGAATTCGCATATCGAAATTTGGGGAATGGAGTGACCAATGGTTTGGGTCGAGTGTTGTGGATTTCCGATTGATGAAATCCTAATACAACGAGGGATGTTGGATCAAGGGAGGCACATAACTGTTGATCTCGTCAAAGGAATGATTTCGAAGTCGAGGATATGTAGAGGGAGAGGAATGGTTGTTCGTCGTTCTCTCAAGTTATGAAAGCCGAAGATTCATGCGAACAAGTGGCAGGGACCCACTATATAAGTGGAGTAAACAGAGGTGATAGGTGGCATACGCTCGTCTCTTTGGGTGGAGTCAAACTTCGTTGACATATCACATTTCGGGGATTCATAAGAGAAGAGCACAAGAGGTTGGCACTCCAACTCGTGAAGTCATGAGTCACGAAAGGTGCTTGTGTTAAGGCTTGGATATGGTCATATTGGAAAAGGGGTTGAAGAGGGGGCTTACACCTTAATCCCATTCACAATTTTGCATTTCGACTATTTCCAAGAGTTGTGGCATTGCAATTCGAAGTGCCCAACTCGCGAGACCCAAAATCCTTTGTGGGTTTAAATAAGGAGTTTAGTTAACCCTTGTATTTGTTTAGAGAATATCATGAGTGGATCTCAGCCTGAGGGCAGGTGGTCTACACCAAAATGCATAGTAGTAGAGCTAGGAGGGATGAAGATACCTATCAAACCTAAGGCCAGATCTGTCAGATAGAGACCTTATAGACTAAATCAAATATATAAGAAGAAAGTGAAAGCATAAATTGACAGAATGTTGGAAGCTGGTATCATAGAACCAGTGGAGGAATATGAATGGATAATCCCTATGGTAGAGTAAGAGAAGAAACAAGGGGGGATAAGGATTTGTGTAGATTTGATAAAGATGAATAATGCTTTCCTACATGATCCTTTTCTACCCCTTTCACACATGAGTTCCTAGAGAATGTGGGAGGCCAGGAAGCATACTCATTTACAGATGGATTCTCAGGTTACCATCAAATCAAGATAGCGCTATAAGACATGTATAAGACTACTTTTTCCATAGAATGGGGATCCTACCAGTACACAGTCATTCCTTTTGGGATGAAGAATGCACCAACCATATTTTCAAGGGTAGTAATAGATGATTTTAAGGACTTCATACACCATTTTTTAGAATTGTATCTGGATGATTGGACTGTGTATAGTCTATTAAAGGACTACGTATAAGTGTTAAGGATAATGTTCGAAAGATTCATGAAGTGTCATATATCATTGAATATCAATAAGAACATTTTTGGGACACCATTTGGAATATTATTGGGTCATATAGTGTGAAAAAAAGGCTTGCTAGTAGATCTTGCCAATATTGCAGTCATTGTCAACTTACCACCACCAAAATTAGTACGTCGGTTGAGAAACAAATTGGGACATATAGGCTATTACATAAAATTTATAAAAGAATATGCACAGATTGCTGCACCAATGGAAAATTGTTAAAGAAGGATACTAAATTTCAATGGAATGAAGACTGTCAACAAGGTTTGGACACTCTAAAAGAAAATATGGTCACAACACCTATTTTAGTATTCCCAAATTGGGAAAATACTTTTCATGTGCATGTAGATGCATCAACTATAGCACTTGGAGCAATTTGGGGGCAAACAGGAGTAGGAGATTTGGACCACCCTATAGCATTTGCATGCAGAAAACTATCATAATTAGAGAAGAACTACAATAATATAGAAAAGGAAGGCCTAGCCATGGTCTATGCACTTTAGAAGTTTAGACATTACTTACTAGGAAATCACTTTAAGATGTTCACAAATCATTCAGCCCTCAAATATTTAGTCAATATGCCAGTTTTCGGGGGGAGAATCTGTATATGGTTGTTATTATTTCAAGAATTTGATTTTTATGTGATAGTCAAACCAAGGAAGTTGAATGTGGGACCAAATCATCTATTAAGGGTCACTAATGGAGAGGAACCTACCAACGCGGACAACAACTTCCCTAATGCACATTTTTTTTTAGTACAAATAGTTGATGAAAATTTGGTTTCTATCATTGAATATTTGAGCACGGTGATTGCGCCATAAGAATTTAACACTATGCATAAGAAGAATATGGTATTCAAATATGCATACTATCAACTAATTATAGAACACTTATATAAAATGAGCGTAGATATCATTTTGAGAAGATGTGTACTAGAACATGAAAAGACTAGGATTTTAGCAGAAGCTCATGAGGGAATAGATGGAGGAAACTATGGAGGAAAAGATACCACACAAAACATATTGGGCACATGACTATGGTGGCCAACAATTCATAGGGATGTCAGGGAATATTTCCAGACATGTGATGTTTGTCATAGGGTTTGTAAACCTAACAGAATTGATGAGATTCCCCTAAGACCACAAGTAACTTTGCAGGTATTTGGAAAATGGGAAATAGACGTTGTGGGACCAATTAACCCACCAACAAAAAGGTCAGGATAAAGTTATATCATTACTGAAAAAAAAATAATTTACAAGATGGGAAGAAGAAACATGAGTAAAATATTGTAGCATAGAGACAACAACACACTTCCTGTTTAAGCAAGTGATCACTATATTTGACTGTCCAAAGATTTTGATGAGTGACCAAGGTACCCACTTTATCAAGATTACCATCCGGGATATGACTGAGGAATTTTAATTTTATCACCAGAAGAGTACACATTACCATCCTTAGGCAAATGGAATAGTAGAAGCCTTCAATAAGATTTTGGAGAATGCTCTGACAAAGATCTACAATGTCAATAGGGATGATTGGGATTTGAAGATACCAGCCTTACTATGGGAATACATGACTACATGCAAGAAGTTGACATGAAAAACACCATTCAGGTTGGTGTATGGGCAGGAAGACGTAGTACCATTAGAATTTATGGTACCCAGTCTACGCGTAGCAACAATTACCAACATGACAAAAAGACGAGCAATAAAGGAAAGATTAAATCAACTAATGGAAATGGAAGAGGACAGGATACAAACAAAAATGGGGAAAAGATGCACACAGTAAATACCACGACAAACATCAAAATACAGTGGGCAATAAAAAGTAAACTTGGCGCAAATGCAAGCAAAAAGTAAAAGTGAACATAAATTGGTCTATAAAAGGTAGAAAAGAGTAGATTTATTTAACACTTATAGAATTATGAGCTCAGAGTGAGAAAGAGAACTCGTGCCCTAGTTTTCAATCACCGAAGTAGCAAGCAAAGATTGCAATCATTGCAAAGGATGACTCCACTGAAGTTTGGGTCGCCAGGAAAGTTTGTCACGGTCACCCGACAAGGCCAAATCTGCAAAGAGAGGATGCAGTAGCCAAAGAATATAGTCTAGCTCGAGGATGTGGGCACCTCATACCCATAATCTATTATCCCGATGTAGTTTGAGGAAGATCTCCCTGCAACGCAACAAGGAGATATAGGGCAGAGCTCTGAGGTAGGAAACAAGGGTTCAAACCCTAACCCTGAGATTCCTGTGAGAATGGATGACACAATTGGTCTGTGACAGTCCTAGGTACAAGATGAAGTATTGGTCGAAGACATCACTGACCGGTCGGAGTCAGCTGGGGAAGAAGAGGGAAAAGAAGCAGTAGAAGAATATGCACCTACTGCAGGGAAGAAAACAAAGACCCATGAAAATATGGAAATTATCCTTCCATTTCTTCCAGATGTAGTCCCCACTGTCGATGACATGTTGGGGAACGTACCAAAGTTTAGGTATGCAGACCATGGCATGTGCTACATGGCCAAATTTCCTAAATTGTATGAGGAAAAATATTTGATCAACACAGGGGAGATTGGACCCCTAGGAAGGCCAGTTCTAGAGCCCATGCAGTGGATTAAGGGGTTGTATAACTCAGGTATTATGAACCTATTGTACATAATGCATTTTGTGTGTGGTACAAATTTTTGTCTGTGCTTAAAACAGTTGGTTTCTTGGATCCATGGATTCATTCTTTGGATGGATAGACGAGTATAGATCGGTGTTGCTTTAATTACCAAAATAAAAGGATTGCCTACAATTGGCACGCAACCAGAAGAATTTTTAGAAAACAAATTGTGGGAGAAAGAAATGGAAGAGAAAGTAAAGGCCGAGTTTGACACAACCAGGGGGAATAGAGGCATCATCTCAAAGAAATCAACGATGATTCCATAATATTCTCCAGTAAGCTAATGGCGTGAAATTTGCTAAGAAAATTTGCAAATAGGAAGCACCAACATGAGTGATCACAGTAGAAATGCAACGCTCAGAGGGGGTGGTGTTAAGTTGGGCATCATACCTATTGAACCAATTCCTACTTGACTTTTGTGATGCACAGGACAATGGAACTGAGTTCCATTACTCTTGGTTCATAATATTGATAGCTCTGGAAGGGTGGCAGGAGCCTAAGTTCTCATCATTCCTAGACAGGGTAGGGAAATTCTATGCAATGAGGTACGAATATCTCTGGAAGCAAAGATATAACAAGATGCAATAGGAAAAAAAACTGTATTTTCCAAGTTTCTAGAAGAAATCCAAAAACGCACAACAAATGTATGGCACATACTAATGGAGGTCGCGTAGGAGACCGAAGGGATAGATAAATTCAATGCATCCTGACATCACCTATGGATCCAAGCTGCAAAGGATCCTAAGAAGGAATGGTTGAATATGCAATATTTCATCACCAGGGAGGAAGTAGAGTGGATTATCAAGGATTGACCTGTGTAGTGGCAGCTTCCAATAGAAAAACAAACAGTTAGGACAAGCATGGCGCATTCCTCCAATCTCAAAGAGACGATCAAAGAAGGATCATCAACCCTAATAGGTAGTTTGGATGACAACATCAGGACAACCACAATGTGAACCCTACCAAGTGGGAGTAGTGAAATACCAAAAAGGTCGAGGAGAATGCCCACAACATCGAGAACAAGAAGGCGACCATAGACTGCGTGAAAGGAGACAACACAATATCCAAACGAAACATGTCGAGGAACAACAACGGAGGAAAATCCCTCATAGATGGAAAGAAAACCCATGCAGGGAAAAGGCGTGAGAAAGAAGAAGAAGTATGAGATAGAGGACCCTGACATCACCCTCACATGGGATGATGTAGAACTCATCATAGATAAGGTCCAAGACAAGAGTGAGGAAGTGGTTAGGACTATAGTCGTGTAGAGGGAGGAGATTATGGCTAAGCTCCCATAGGTACATGACAACATTCAACAAATTTGGAGCTGAGTAGAATCACAGGTCGTTGTGTAGCCACAATAAAAGACACAAAAGCCATCTACCTAGAAATAGGGCGAAGAGACTGTGTAGTTTGTTTTCCAGGGGAGGGAAACACTCACCATAACATGTCAAATGATCATATTTGATTAGGAGACAATGAAGAAACCCCTACAGGAGGTAGAACAACTTGAGGTGGTGATGGCGCAAATTTAAAAGAAGGATTTATACGGACTACAAGACAATGTCATGCAGGAAGTACATTCGAGGGCCTGCATAGATGCCAAAAACCTAGAGGTGGTCAGAGGATTCACAAAGATTCTCCAGATCACATGATATCAGTTCACTGTAGAAAAGGAAGAAGATAAAAAATGCGCAGAAAGGTTAGAGAATGGATTGACAACGACATACAACTGAATCCCCAACAACACACAGGAAGAGATCAATCTCATTGTGTAGAAAATTGACCAATATAGGTAAGATAACAAGGAGATCAATCTTATGACCTTTCCTGGGGTCTGAGAGAAAAGGAAAGAAGAATCTGCACTACAACTAGTAGAAATGGAGAAACAAGTAAGCACAACAACATGATTGTTTGACAGAGAAACACCACTTTTCATAGTGCTGGAGGAAGATGAACAGGTCAACAGTCGAACCAAGAAGAAGAAAGGATCAATGCAATCATACAAGATCTCAAGAACAGACATAATAAAATTATCATGACAGAACATCTGAAACAAACACAAGATATGAAGAAGTTGTAGGCAGGGATACAACCAACGTAGATGTAGAGGTAGGAAATATAGCCGCAGATGGAACCCCTTCAATATCAAGAAACACATATGATTGGGTATTTGGAGGAGGAGAAGACGAACATGGTGCAAGCATAGGGAGAGTGTGAAACAATGATAGAAGAAAAGATCACAATGCAAGCATTCAAAGCACTCCCAGAGAAGGACGTGCAAGTCCAAGAAAGAGGAAGGAAACTTGCAAACAAGTTCCACAGCCTAGTAGAGGTTGTCAAAGGAGCGTGGACTACCTAGGTGGCTCGTGACGAGCCACATGTCAGTGTTGGGGGCATGTTGGACGCAATCCTAACATGGAGTAAATGTCTATTTTGGGGAGATAGGGCCAATTTTGGAGAAGAACAATTGGAAATAAAAGTAACATGTGCGATAAAAATACCCATGCAAAGGAGGAAAACATGCAAGGAACGCATGTTGGAAAACCTAACCACGTTAGGGTTAGGGTTGTTTAAGAGGTTATAACGACTTATAAGATGAAAATTAATATAAATAAGTACCTAAGAGGTCTAGGTTGGGAGTTAGAGAATGTTGGAGGATGTTAGAGAATACTATTTTTCTTGGATAGGAGAAGGACTATAAGATCTTATACCTTTTTGTAAGATGTTGAGTTGTAGGAGAGTCAAGTATCTAGATATTGAGGGTTATATTGTAGGCTAAGGATCCTGGTGCGATCTAGTCTACCTCACAAAGGTTATGGAACATGTTTTGTGATTGTATAGTCAGAATTGTAATGCATGCAATGTCGTATCTTGCAGAAATATAAATAAAAGAGCCTGAGATCCATATCTTTGTGGACATAGCCTAGGAGGGGGTGAACCAAGGTAAAACCTGTGTTATGTGTGGTTTTTATTTCATATTTAATTTCTGTCAGTATTTAGACTATGAATGGATGAATGGATGCTTTTGTTAGACATATTAGAATGCATGCATAGGAGTATCATATGAATGCATCTTAGAATAATAAAAGGAACAACCAGATCAAGACCTTAGAGGATGAGAAGGAATCTCAGATCCCCACTCTTTCCTCGGCTACAAGAATCGGAGCATTGTAGTCACCCATAGAACTATCTTGGGTGAGATGGCATAGTACATTATGTGTGTTATGTTTCCTTCTGGTTTACCAGGAGAGCTGATGGTTCTAGAGGGTTTTGGTTGAAACATGTTAGATTTGAACCTGGGTCAACCTAGAAGTAGATAAAAAGAGTTATAACCAACATATAGATAGGAATCTAATTTTTGTAGAAAAAAAACAGAAGTTATGTTCTTTAAGGAATACTCATACAAAGAAAGAAGAAAATTAAATATATTAAAATGATAACAGGACTCAGAAGTAGCGTAAAAGGATGAAGGTCATTTAAAAAGATTAAAATTGACCAAACACACGATATCCATGGTATTGATTCAAGACAAAGTTTATTTTCATGTATCATTGTGTTATCCTCTTCCAATTTTTGAATTTGTCTCCCTTGGCTTGAATAGTTGATGTCTCATTTTGTCTCACTCAATAAATTCCATGAGAGATATGTCTTGATTCTCACCATGTTGTTTCTTTTATTCCCTATGATGATAATCATTTCCAACAAGGTACTCATATAGAAGGTTACCATCTTCGTTGATCACCCAGCTGCTCGTTAAACACAAAAAATATTCAATAGCAACCAACACAACATCAATTCGACCTCCTATGGGCCACTATGGCAGAGCCTTCAAATAAATCTAGTTAGTGTATCCCTAAGCCCTTCGGTGGTCAAGGATTTAGATGTAGAGAGTATGTTTCAAATTCAACTGTACCAACAAATAACTATGGCACATGGCCGAAATGCCAACTTCCATAATGAGATTCCACAGCTAGATAACTGACATGAAAAAAATAAAAAATAAAATGGCCTCGATATGAGGCTAAATAAAACCTCAAAGTATAAGTTGTTTAAAATTTAGCCTAATCTCTTTAAATGTTATTGGAAAAATTGTAAGTTTGAGAAATCCTTATGGTAAAATAGGAAAAAGATGTTGATTTGAGTACAAATCCTATGGAAAAATGACATATTGTTTACAATAGTCCTTGCTACGTTCATGTATGGACAGAATAATGAAAATATTTAAAAATAATGTGTTGTTTTAGTAGTGGGCCTAATGCTTAAGAATATGTGTTTTCTCTTAATAGGTCACTAGCTCAAATCCATAGGGTGGTTAGGGTATATACACCTTCCGATGATAGTCGAGCTCGAGGATGTGGCCACCTCAGAACCACAATCGATTAGCTCGATGTAGGTCAAGGAAGATCTCCCTACAACACAACAAGGAGAGATAGGGCAGATCTCTAGGGCAAGAAACAAGGGTTCAAACCCTAACCCCAAGATTCCTGAGAGACCAGATGACACAATTGGACCACGATAGTCCCAGGTACAAGATGAAGTATTGGTCTAAGACATCACCGACTGGTTAGAGTCATCTGGGGTAGAAGAGGGCACAAAAGCAGTAGAAGTAGACACATCTACTGTGGGGTAGAAAATAAAGACCCCTAAAAATATGGAAATTATCCTTCCATTTCTTCTATACATCGTCCCCACTATCGATGACATGTTGGAGAAGGTACCAAGGTTCAGGTACACAGACCATGACGTGTGCTACATGGCCAAATTTTCTAAATTGGCTGAGGAAAAATATTTGATCAGCATAGGGGAGATTGGACCCCTAGGAAGGCCAGTTCTAGAGCCCGCACAATGGATTAAAGGGTTATATAAATCAGGTATTATGAACCTATTGGGCATACCGCATTTTGGGCATGGTAATAATTTCATTATATGCGTCAAGCAATTAGTCGCTCGGATCCATGGAGTCATTCTTTGGATGGAAAAACTAGTACAGATCGATGTTGCTTTAATTACCAAAATAAAAGGATTTCCTAAAGTTGTCACATAACCAGAAGACTTTTTAGAAAACAAAGCGC
>ML802361.1:11561-37539 GCA_009831015.1 Picea engelmannii
CGATAGTATTTAAGGGATTTTGTTGGGAAGCTTCTTAGTTCTTAACCAGGGTCAATCTGTAATGGTCAATGAGAATCATAATCAGAAACCCTCAAGGCCAATAAGAGTAGATAGATAAAGGGAAAAACCAACTAATGGTTTTGTTGTTGGTTGATTGGAAGGAAATGGGATTAAACATATGAGATCTGTGGAATAAGTGTCAAAAGAATACGTGATCGGATGACAAGAAGGAAAAAGAATGTGAACCTAAAAGGGGATGTTGAGACCATGGAATCCCACGAAGGTGGAGATAGAAATTTGGTTGAATACAAAGGAGCTATAGTTTGCACAGAAAGATGACAGAAACCCGAAGCTAACACTGTGCAAATATCTGGACAAGTACGTATTCACCGACTTGCATGAATTATTTTTCTGTGAGTTCCCACGCATATTACAGGAGTGGATCAAAATATTGAAAGACAACCATCCTATGAATAGGATTATATAGCTAGAATGGAATATTGAAGAGATTTCACAACTACAACGAGTTGATAATAAGTTTACGCATGTAGTAGATTTCTAGTTAGACATCATTGTTGTCGGATTTATCACAGAGTTTACAGTGGATACAACAAAGTCGTACAACGCAGCTGAACTAGAATTATTGAAGGGACCTCGAAGTAGGTACATCATATAATTATATACTTCCATTAATATATTGCTCTATAACAAAGGTGTAATGACAATGGAGCCAAACATCTAAAATTCTCTGCGTGCATGGGGAAAGGGGGGAAGCACTGATAGGAAAAGAAGAAATGGAAGGAGAAGGGGATAAAGGAAAGAAGGAGGCCCTGGACCCAATTATGATGGACGATGACTAGATCAAGTGGATCATGGTGACAGCTAGAAGGATGTGCAGTGGAGTACCCTACCAATATAAGGTGAACACCAAGAAGAGAGTCGTAGCTGTGAGGGAAGTCTTGGCAAGTGATGAAGAGGAGGTAGAGGATCTTTGAGCTATGGAGAAGATTGAAGAAATCATATGTGCAGCATATGAGAGGAAGACGAGAGTTCCAAGAGCAGAAGTAGAAGGCATCACTCATATCCATATCAGTTTCATTGTGGAACCCACAAACCCATGTGTGACTAATACACCAAGAATAACACCATTGTTTAGACAATAGAATTTTAGGAGAAGGAAGATAGCAGTAAGTACATCTACACAAGGAACAACAATTGGGGGAGCTAGTTCAGGAAGCAATAGTCAAGTATCTACACCGCGTGGAGGTAGTAGTTCAACATTTAATATGGCAGGACATGATCCAACCATCAAGTTACCAGAATTCAAGGGCGAAGCGTCGGAGGACCTGGAGAAGCACTTGTTTATCTATGAAAATATTTGGGAAGAAAAACAGATCACAAATGAGGACACTAAACTCGCATAGTTAGCTATCACATTAAGAGATTGTGCATTGGATTGGTATATGAGTTTAGTTGCAAATAGTATGTCAAGGACAACCAGAATGATTGGACATATCAATAAAAAGTTGATAAATGAGTTCCGGAAGTCGAGTTCAGAAGACCAATACCAATACACGAATGAGATGATAGAGATCAGAAAGAAACCAGGAGAGTCTGTATGGGAGATTAACCAAAGATTCAAGAGACTAAAGGGAAAGCTAAAATACATCATGACAGATATGTATCATAGGCACTTGTTCGTCAATTCATTATTACCACACTTGAAATATCCACTGCGACAAAAAAAGTTTCAGACGTAGGCAGAGGCTCTGCAGACAACCATACAACTGGAAGAGAACCAATATCGGAAGACAGATCCAGCCATCAAGGAGTTGAAGGAGGATATGAAGAACTTAACATTCCATCTAAACCTGAACATGAACAAGGACAAAAGAGAAGATGTTTGGTGTACCACATGTAGGACAGAAGGACACCATAAGAATGAATGTCCAACATTCGCGTAGTACATGGCAGTAGGAATGCCAAATCCATTACCAAAAGGAGGAATATGGTGCGAGATCTGTAAGAAATAGGGTCACAGTCCATATCACTGCCCAATGATGCAGAAGTACCAGACAGTGCCAAAGAGCTTGTATTGCAACTTTTGCAAGTCAGTAGGCCATGATGACAAAGATTGCAGAACCATGGAGTTGATGAGGGAAAGAACATTAGATGCATATAGGGTACAAACAGAAATGATGACTGGGCAAGATACACCCCAGTTTAATCAAGTAACAACCTCGTACAACACTATACAACAGTAGTATAACACTGCGCAACAACCATACAACACTGTGCAACTGAAGTATAATACTGCACAACCACACTATAATATCGCGAAGTATAACCAGATGCCCTAGTATAACATGCCTCGAGGGGATCGAGTTGGATACAGAGGTAGAGGAAGAGAAAGAGGAGGCTTTGGAAGAGGTATAGGACCAGTGGTATGTCACAATTGTCAACAACCAGGACACGACGCAAGAGAATGCCCACTTCCACCAACGACCTGTATGTAGTTTCGTTCATCATATCATGACATGGAAGAATGCCTGAAACTATTAGGAAAGATCCAGGAGAAGAGAAATCAGAACAATCAAAATGTTTAGTGGATTTCAATAGAAGCAAGGGATGAAGGAATAAACATCAACATAGTTACATGAGGTGGAGCTAAAACAGGAAACGACGTCGTACGACAAGAACCAACACAACACCAATGGGTGAAGAAGAATGTTGAACCAAGAAAGCAGTTTGATGCGCAGAATGAGAAGGAGATATTCAAGCAAGCCAGATAAGAATTTTTGAATCCAAACATTGTGTCGACATCAACCACGCAACATAGTAAGGAAGTACCCGAGTACAAGATGCCTTCATTGTTGGATCACATGAAAGAAACATAGCCCATGGGACAAGTAAAAATAATTCAAGGCTTTTTGAGATCATGTGTAAAACTACTAAATGATCCATCCTCTGTTAAAGTATTACAAAACATGCTAGAAAGATGTAGTGTAAAACCAGAAGGAAAGTTAGAGCAGAAAATAGTCAATCACCTACATACAAGGAGGAGAACAAGTAGGGAGTTCAGGTTGAAAGCCAACATTGGAGATTTCAACACGGGAGATATTATACTGGATTTAGGATCTGAAGTTAATGTATTACCCAAGAAGACATGGAAATGTATGAAAGAACCCACATTAGGATATTCACTTGTGCAGCGGAAAATAACAAACCAGCATAGAGTTCTACCAATTGGAAGACTAAAAGGAGTGACAGTAGACTTAAATGGAGTGCAGACTAAAGTTGATTTCGAAGTAATTGAGATAGTAGACGACACAACATCTTATCCAACATTTATTGGCTTGGATTGGGCATTTGATAACCAGTCCATAATCAACTTAAAGACGTGGAACATGACCTTCAATTTAGGAGAATACAGAGTCATTGTGCTATTGGATCCATCAGAAGGGGAAAGGTTTGTAGAGCCTACTTGCTTGGACCTAGAGGAAATTAACCAGTTGTATGGAACAACTGCGTGAGATGAGGATTACGTAAAACCAAATGTAGATGGGGTACTCAGTTGGCGAAGTATCACCTCATGTGTGCCAGACTCAAATACAGGCTTAGAGAATTGGAAACAGAGGTTACACGAAGTCTCCACAAGGATATGTGCAAGAATAGACCACGCAGTAAGATGGGTAGGTACGTAGATAAGGGAACCTCCCAGTTTCCATGGGGTGAATGACCTAGAAAAATTCTAAACATGGTATGAAGATGAAGTGTTAGAAAATCATAGGCTCTTATCTCTAGACATAGCAGTCAAAGCGACACCTGCGAGATGGTGGGGTGCGCACAAAGAAACAATCAAGGATTGGTACCAATGTAAGAAGTTACTGCGCATTAGGTTTGGCGCAGAACAATGAAGCAACCAGCAACAAAAATATGATGGACAAGGGGCACCATCAGAACACTTGGAGAAGTGTAGAGCACTGTGGAAAATGACACCACCGGAGGAATGGCCTCACCATTTCGTACACACAATAGAGGGAATCCCAGCAAACTGGTATACAGACCAAGAACTGTGCAGAGGAACTACAAGTTGGACAATATTACAACTGAACTTTGCAGTCACTTTCTCATTTGAGCATGAGAACCCCAACATAGATGCAACACTTAAACAAATTCGAGGGGTGATATTCATTAAGGAACCATAAGTTGAACTCATAACAGAAGAACAACATCAAAATAGACAGACAGTGAAAGAACTATTTTCGTGTTACCATGTGAGGGAAGAAGCACCAGATGAAGATGACCCGCACAATATTCATATTAAGGAAGTTGAAGGTGAGAGAGAAGTGGAAGGTCCACCTCTAGAATCAAAAGTGATTTTTGCGTCGATAAAGGTGAAGAAAATCAACATCAGGACAATTGAGAATCCCAAAATGGCAAGCATTGGAGACTATTGGGATGAGAAAATAGTGGAAAGTATAACAAAGTTATTGCGTGAATACAACGACATGTTCCCAACAACGTTCACATAAATGAAAGGCATAGAGGGAAAGCTAGGCGAAATGAAAATATCTCTCAGAGTTGAGGCAAGACCGATCAAACAGTGAACATATAGACTAAACTCGATATATAATCAAAAAGTCAAAGCTGAGATCGATAGGATGTTGGAGGATGGAATCATAGAACCTATAGAAGAATCAGAATGGATAAGCCTGATGGTAGTTCATGAGAAGAAACAAGGGGGGATAATAATATGCGTCGACTTGAGGAATTTGAACGATGCATGCCTACATGACCCGTTCCCTACCCCATTCACATATGAAGTCTTGGAGAATGTAGGAGGACAAGAAGCTTATTCATTCACCGACGGGTTCTCAGGATACCATCAGATCAAGATAGCACCATAAGACCGATACAAGACAACTTTTTCCATGAAATGGGGATACTACCAATATACAATCATGTCATTTGGATTGAAGAATGCACCAGCAATATTTTCCAAAGTAGTCATAGCTGCGATTAAAGAATTTATCCACAAGTTTCTAGAGGTATATTTGGACGATTAGATAGTCTATAGTCTGTTGAAAGACCATGTAGATGTCTTGTAGTTGATGTTAGAAAGATGTATGCAGTGCCAGATTTCGTTAAATATCAAGAAGTGCATCTTTGGAACACATTTTGGGATACTATTGGGCCATATAGTATGCAAGCAAGGTTTGCTAGTAGATCTAGCCAAGATTGCAGTAATTGTTAACCTGCCACCACAAAAAATAGTCTGTCAATTGAGAGCGAAATTGGGACACACAGGATACTACAGGAAATTTATAAAGGGGTATGTGCATATCACTGCACCAATAGAGAAATTGCTAAGGAAATACACAAAGTTCCAATGGAATGAGGATTGTTAACGCGGTCTAGATACCCTGAAAGAAAAGATGGTAACCACACCAATACTAGTATTCCCGGATTGGGAAAAGACATTCCACGTACATGTAGATGCATCAGACATAGAACTTAGATTTATTCTGGCGTAGCCATGAGCAGGAAAATTGGACTATCCTATAGCATTTGCTAGCAGAAAACTGCCAGAATCAGAGCAGAACTACAACACCACAAAAAAGGAAGGCCTAGCTATCGTCTAGGTGCTTCAGAAATTTAGGCTTTATTAGGGAAATATTTCAAGATGTTCACAAACCATTCAATGCTCAAATACCTCATCAACAAGCCAGTGTTGGGGGGGAGAACTTGTAGATGGTTATTGTTGTTTCAATAATTTAACTTTGAAGTGATAGTCAAACTAGGAAAGTTGAACACAAGACCTGATCATCTGTCACGGGTTACCAACGGAGAGGAACCCATGAATATAGAGGACAACTTTCTCGAGGCACAATTATTTTTAGTCCAGATAGCCGATGAATACTTCATAGACATCATCTATTATGTTGTTCCAAAGTCTGTACTTAAGGCTTAGAAGTACAGTGTCTAGGCATCTGAAAGTGAGTAAGGGGTAGAGAAGGAAGAAATGTCAACCTTCGGCAAGGGAAGCTAGGGTTGATTTCTAGGTTGTTGTCTAGCTTCCAACTGTTCCTAGATGTTTATGTCCCTTTCAATCGCTGCCCACAAATGTTCCAGTTCTACCCAGTTAGTGGTTGTTTTAAGAATAGTATCAAATAGATTCAAGGCAATATGTGTTTGATCTGATAGTCTGGGTTGGATATTAGGTTGTCTTGTCACAGGGACAGTCATAGAGGAACAAAATGATAAGAAAATCTCAAAGAATTTTTTTAGATGTTGTCTCGATTTCGGTCGTATAAAGGAGATTTATAGCTCCGATAGTGAAAACAGGATGCAAACCAAAGGCCCTTTCACGTAACTAAGTTACATTTTAATAAATGTGTATGAGGTGTAAGAAAAACATTAAGTTGTCTATCAAGTAAGGCTCCTATCAAGGGAGAATCTCACTTATAAACAGAAGAAGAAAAAAGATAAAGAAATAACCTGATTAAGCATAAAATATATATAGAAATCTAAAATGATCACTGGTCTATACCTGTTGATAGCCGGTACAGAGGAAAAATAGTAAACAATATAGAAAACTAAAATTTATTCACTATAGTAGAGGTTGTACTAAATTATAGTGAAACATTCATCAGATACATTTATGAAATGAAATGAAATATGAAATATAAAGAAACAAACTCATAACACAGTCGTGATGGAATCGGGAATCTTTGGATTTTCTTTATATTAACTCTCGAGGGAGAAAAATCTCTATTACAATCGACCCAAAAAGGTCCATCCTCTTTTTCTTCCTTCTATTGTATATTTATACAAATTTACATATGATGGAATCCCAATCATTCCAGGATTTTTAGTTACAACGAGAAGGAGATCAATCATTTCATTTCTTTATCCTATGTCTTTATTTGGTAACAGAAGCCTGCCCTCTCAC
The DNA here is from genome assembly GCA_009831015.1 of Picea engelmannii. NCBI lineage: Eukaryota > Viridiplantae > Streptophyta > Pinopsida > Pinales > Pinaceae > Picea > Picea engelmannii. The sequence goes on from ML802361.1 coordinate 18,517, forward strand.
ATGCTCGGTACAAGTGACACATTTTTCCACCAGTCGAGATATCAACCTTGAAGGTTCTGCTTGACAATTGGCCTAAAAATGTAACAATCTCTGACTAATTGCGGCAACCTTTCTTCCATCTGTCGGTCTAGGGTGTCAATAACGCACAATTGCACACTTGGTTTAATAATCCATTTATCTATTTGAACTATGTCTGCCAGAGTTACTTGTGAGACTTCGGCTGAATCTCTTTCTTCTTTCTCATTTATATCAAACGAGAGTTTCTCCATATTCATTTGGCTCAGTGTCTCAGCATTACTCTCGCTATCAATGCCTAACAGATTTCCATCTATAGAACAGAAATCCTCTTCACAGGATTTCCTTACCTTCTTGGCTTGCAATTTGCCTTCTGATATGCTGCATTCCCATTCTTTCAACAAAATATTACCTCGAGTATGTTCCAAAATGGAAAACTTAGAACTTTTTCCCGAATCCCTGTTTGTTGTAGCTATTGCAGCCTCTTGAAATGCGACCTAAGCTGCTCCAGCTTCTCTCTCTCTCTGACAGATAAGTTTTCTAATACTTGGTCGATAAGCAGACAATTGTCCTGAATCGTCTCTACCTTGGCTAGTAAACTTCACTGGGCTGCAGAAACCCTGCTCCGAATCTCCATAGCCTGGGATTGGAATATCCCGATATTTATAACTTGGCTTTCGGCGAACTCTAATCTAACCTATAGCTGTGCTATCAAGTCTCTTTGTTGGCCTACCTGTAGTTGATTGGTCTGAGCTACCAGCTCTGTTTGTTCAAGCTTAGCTTTGAGCTGCTCAATTTCCTTTTTATCAGTCATCCTTGCTTGTTCTATTCTTGTGTTTTCCTGGTCTTTAGCAGCTTCTTCTGTTGTGGCTAGTTTAGCTTCTAAGGTTTTGATGAGGCAATTTTTTCACTTCAACTAAGTTTTCAAAACCCCGACTGAAAATTGGTTTGTTGTAGCATACGCCCCTAATGTTTCATCTATTTCTGTCGCGAATTCTTCCTTCTTCATATCTTTCCCATCGGTCAACACCTTGAACTTATTGGTCGTTGATCCTACTTCTTTATAGACTTCTCTTTTTACCACATATTTTCTCTTCTTATCAAAAAAGAACTCATTTGGAGGGAGCTCTTCCATCCTTATAGGTCTCAATTCTTCATTGAAAATCCACCCTGCGTCCATTTTCCCTTGAGGTGACTGTGTAAGGGAGTAATGGAGGTGATGGGATCTTCGATTTTCTTAGCTGACTGGCCTGGAGTGGTAACTGGAGTCTGCTTTTTCGACGGATCAAGAGTTTTCATTTTTGTTTTTGGACTCCTAGTTTGCTCTCCCCTGTCCTAGTGTTTTTCTTGTCTGGGTGTTGTATCTTTGGAGCCTTCGGCTTCTTTTTGCTGCACCTATACTGCTATTGGATTCTCACCCCGCAATACTGGGGGAAGACAACTCCGTCGATGTTCTTGGAATTTTAAAACATCGGCCCTCTCTTCGGGTGCCAGGTCTTGTATCCGACCCAAAACCTCGGCATAAGATCTCATGCCTCGGAAAATGTCATCCGAGGGTGAATTTTCATGTTCGAACCTTTTAAGCCCGCAACTGGCTAAGTGATTACTTACAACCCTCTGTGGATCGTGCTTTTTGAATTCGACATGAACCAATTTCAAGTCCTCCAGGGCTGTTGCCTCAGCTTTAGCATGCTCAAAATCTAACAAAGAATAGGAACTTAAATGAATAGGAAAAGGTGGTCATACCATCTTAGAATATCCCTTTAGCTTTTTACTTATGCCACTGATTACGGTTTGTCTGGAAATCTCACGGAAAGCTATCCTATCGGGTATGAATAATGGAAAGGCATTTGGAGGAACATAAGCGTTGAAAACCCTGAGATATGAAAATTTTGCTTCCACGTACCAGTTAGCTATACTGCTCAGATTTACCACGATACTGTCTGAGATCCTGGGTGGCGGGTGGCTGAAGATAGTGACATGCAGCAGTACCATCACCCAGTTAAAGATTTCATACACAAAATATGAGGCTTTATCTTCCCACAGCTTTGAATGGTAAACGTGGATGGGCTCAGCCTCCGATGGAGTCCAGCTCCAACTCATCAAGGGAAAATGTGTCAAAAAACACACAGCATCCATGATATATGCGGACATAAAGAATGAAGAAATCTTTTTGCTCTCCCTCTGTGCTCGATACTCTGTAACTCGACTGGTCAAACTATCAGACAATAGTTTAGCCCAGTCGAAGGAACAGCCTTCGGTGACCGTGTGAATTAGAGGCACCCACTGAAGGAAAAAATGTGTGGTGTCCTCTCTCCCATATAATTTGCAAGTCATCATAGTGATATATTTGAACTGTGGTTCCAGAGAAGCTATTGAATATATACCATTATTGTTTGCCCTGAACTTCGCAGGGTGTGAAACCCAATCTTTGATTAAACCAGACATAGTCTTGTCGTATTGCACACATTCCTTATGTTTAAAATTCTCCAGGAATTTGGCATTGTAAACAAAGTCTGACACGGCTGGCAACTTGTATGTAATCTGCAATTGTTTAGGTCTGAAAGTCCCAATGGTGACCCTCTGCTCGTTGACGATGGTTCTGGTTGGTATATCTACATGGTATAATGCCCACCAGATCATATCGTAGTAAGGGAGAAGACGTGTCCTAGCCGCTACTTTATGCATTTGAGCTTGGACAACAATCTTATACTTGGTGATCATGTCGTATTTTTCATTTTCACTGGAATCATCCGAAACATCTACCAATTCAAACTATAGAACCTCAGAAATATATGATCAGGTCCTGACAAATTCGACTCTTCGAGGTGAAGTATCAGAAACTTTGTCTGAACCTTGTCCTGAAACCTCAACATTGGCTTTAGACGCTTTTCATGGGGCCATGGCGGTGGATTCTACTTTAGCTCTCCTGTGATAAAAATATGTATACATACAGAAATTAGTTTTCTCATGAAAAGTTGGCTCTGCGTAGAATAGAAATGAAATTTGAGACAACAAATAAAAAATCCATGTCTTCGACTATTTAAAACTAGGTCGCCCTTAGGGACAGAACGGTCAAATTGTTCTTAAATATAAATTTAGCAATAAAGACCAAACCCTTACTTGTTAATTCACCTCATTTCTAATTAATGTCATAAATTTTGACAGTTCGTAATGCAAGTTGGCGCAAAGAAAGTTTAAAATCGCCTCGGAGACTGTGCATATTAATTTTCGTATTAAAACAACGAAAAATGTTGGCTTAGCTTAATTAATCAGGCTTTTTTTTTTAAATGTTAATTAATCTTTCCGCATTCGCCTCATCGAGAGCTTTCACTATAACCCTTTACACCTCTAAACCTGAGATTGCGACAATTAGCTTTGGGTTAATACAAAACATAACCCAGATTAAGTGTTTAATTAATTACGTTTTTATTTATATCGTGACTTCACGACTTGGGGCTTCGAAGGTATAACTTTTGAGGGAAAACACGCCGAGTTGCGAATTCCCGACAGAGCTTAACCGCGGCTAAACTTTTTACCTTTAACATTAACTTAGGTTACTAAAACAAGAATCTCGCTGTTTCGGCTATCGGGGTTACAACGATAAGACTTTTGGAGCTAGCAAACGCCGAGACCCTAAATCCTGATGATGCTTAACTATGGTTTAGAGTATTTTTACTCTCGGTAATGATCTGGGTAAACATCTTAAAACTAGTTCGTCGTTTCGCCCCTCGGGACTTGTAAACTACGTGATCTATGACTCCCGACATGCAACATCCCAAGGTAAAAAGGAGAGACTCGTTTAAACGATAAATAAATAAAAAATCTTACCTTAAGAGTATGATAACCATCGTTGTTTGCGTGATGAAACGTCTGAGATTTTGGGAAAAATAAAGGAAAATATGAAAATGGGCTTTCGACTTCAAGCATTAAGATATGAAATTTTGAACAGGCTAAAAAAAACAAAGGCGACTCCAACATAGGCTCCAACTAGGGATCTTGTTTTCCTGCAAGATGGGATGAACAGTAGACCACGTGCCTATATTAGGTAAATGGAGTCAATGGCATTAATCCAACAAAAACGTTCCTTAGAACAGGATACCGAAGGGGAAAAGGAATTTGTCTTTTACCTTCGAAAAGATTTCAAAACTTAGACACTTTTTTCACTTAGCTGTAGTCCCTTTCATGACTTTCTCCTTCTCGTTACTAAATTCAAGTCTGCGTTGAGACAATCAAAATAGTTCTAAGAGACCCAACAGATCTTGTGATTATCGGCTTGCATCAAAAGAAACATTTTTTTGTGTTTTTAATCAGGGAGCCATGTCTGAACTTGGGATGTAGATCAGGTTTTAAAAAGAATTAGTTACCAAAGTAGAGTGATATTCATGTATAACAGCCTTACAAATATCTTAGATATTGATTCACTACCAACGAGCCTGTTCAGTACCCCGGTGAAGTTATCTGGCCCTTTTTACTGAATTTTCTTTCACCACTTTGGAATATATTTATGCATTTAAATGTTGAGATGAGGGGAATCATTTCTGAATTTCCTTTCATCGTCTTTTGGACTAGATGGGGGCAATCATTTCTGAATTTACTTTCACCACCTGTCTTATAATTTGTTTTTTTACAGCGCAAATATGGGGGAAATCAGTTTATATGAGGGTTGATATCTGTGTAATATTTTGCATTATAGGTCTGTCAACTTACTTCGATTACTTGGTACCAACCTTTCCTTAACTTTCACAACACCTTCGTTCACAGGGAGAAAGGGAAAAATTAATTTTTGGAGTTTCCTATTTGAGAAAGCCTCAATCTTTCGAAACTGTTGAAAAACCTAGAAAAATTAGCATCACTTAAGCGTCACTTTATTTAGTAAGGGACTGAGGAGTTGTGAAGACTAGCTTACTTTTCACAATTTGTTTTGAAGCTCTCGAGGTTAAAACGTAATATATTCTCCCTATGTATGCTAAACCGAAAAGATGTTGGCTTTTCAAAGGTAAACCAGAAAACAGAAAAGGGTAATAGACGGAGATCTATAAACTGAAAAACAGAGGTCAAAAAATCAAAACTGAATCTCGAAAATCTTTTTCGGGGGGGCTTTACTTTGAGTGACTTGTTTATTTCATCTTGTTCTTTAGTAAATGATTAACCATGGAAATGTTCTTTTATTTATTAGTTCACACGATGTTGTTGTATCTTATAAGGTTATCTTGGTTTTCTTTGATAGCCCTTCAGAACAAGTCTTTTACGAAATCTCACCTTTACCTTACCATTTCATTTTCTTTCCAAAATATCAAAAAATCTTTTTTATCACCTCTTTAAACCAATTTATTTTCCGATACACGACTTTTTGTGTACCTCTCCTACTCATTTTGTTTGCAGCTGGAAACCTGTAAAAAGGCAAATATGAAGGTTATCGAGGCTTTTTGAAAGGTGTCAACAATTTACGAAAGGAAAAGAAAATCGAAATAGAAATGCGTAATGAAATATATATTATATGAAAAATTCTATATATAAATATACACATCTTTTTCTTTTTTTCTTTTTTTGGCGACTGCTTATGTCAGATAATGCTTCAAGTAACGCCCGTTGACAGGGGTGTTGAGGATTTCACCGTCTAGATTTTCTAGTAAGAAATAATTTTTTCCTTCGAGAGCTAAGACTCTGAATGGCTCATACCAGAGGTGATCGAATTTACCATGTTTGGTTGTTTCTTCCCTCCTTTCATCCCACCTTAAAACTAAATCACCTGGGAGGAAATCTCTGTCCTTTGCCCTATGGTCGAATAATGCCTTCATGTCGTCTTGATACTTCTGCAACCTTTCATCTGCTTTGACCCTGTGTTGTTGAACCTCGATTAGCTTGTTTATCCTCTTGGTGACATGATTAGGTTCTTTTTTATGATCTTGCCACAATTTCATCACGAGGAGCGCTAAATTTATAGGTAACACCACATCTGTCCCATATACCATCTGAAAAGGGGAAATGCCGATAGAATTTTTAGTTCTTATGCGATTTTCCCACAAGGCGTAATTTAAATGCACATGCCAAGAATTTTTGTTTTCATCCAACACTTTCTTAATTATATTTATCAGGCTCTTGTTAGATGACTTGGCCAGTCCATTTCCTTAGGGGTAGTACGTTGTAGAATGGCCAAGAATGATATTATACTTTTGGCAGAAGATGATCATAGCCATATATTTGAAAGCTTGGGCATTATCTGTGACTATCTTTCGGGGGCAGCTAAATCTTGACAAGATATCGTCTTCTAAGAAATCTATTACCACCGAGTCAGTTGCCCTTTTGGTTGGAATAGCTTCTACCCATTTAGTAAAGTAGTCTGTGGCAATTAAGATCCACTTGTGTTGGGTGCTATAATGTGGATTAATCTCTCCTATAAAATCTAGCCCCCATTGTTGAAAAGGGGCTTCAGTTTTGACCAGAACTAAAGGTAGCGCCGAGAGTATCTGTTTGACTGCAAATAGCTGACAAGGGTTACAGGCTCGAACCTTGGCGTTAACGTCTGAGAAAAGTTTTGGCCAGTAATACCCAACCCTCAGAATTTTGTAAGTTGTGGCCCTCCAAGCGTGATGTCCTCCACACACTCCTTCATGAAATTCACTTATAACCCTTTCTGTTTCCAATTCGACTAAGCAGATTAACAAGAAATCGAGTGGGTCTTTCCAATATAGTTGATTTTCGGCAATACAATACTTAACCGCATGAAGCTTTAAAGTCCTAGCTTTTGATGGCGATAGTTCACTCGGGCATTTTAGAGTCAGCAGGTAGGATACTATGTTTCTGTACCATTCTGATGATACAAACTTCTCCTTGATCTTAATTTCATTTGTTTGTTCATCAAGCTCGTTTATGTTCATGTCTTCCTCGCATTCCTGTAGGCAGTTTATATCCAGAGCTCTGAGATTTGATTCAGCCAAAAGTTTGGCCAGGACTTGTCCCTTTATCAGTTTAGTAGGTTTGATTTCTAGGTCAAATTCTTGAATCTTGGCAAGCCATTGTCCTCTTTTCCCATCACTGTCTGGTTGTACCAAAATATCTTTCACAGAACTTGTAGGTACGTACGTGATTATCTTGGAGTGTAATACATATGTTCTAAATGCCTTCAGTGCTTTTACCATGGTGTATGCTTGTTTTTCTATTATATCATATTTAAGTTCTGTGTCTCTGAGGATCTTGTTGAAAAAGGTGATCGGTTGTTCGAAACCCTCTTCATTTTTTTGGAGGAGCACCGCAGCAATCGCGTGTTCGGAGGCAAACGAGAAAATAAGAAATTCTTTTAGATAATCAGGGTTTGACAATACAGGTGCCTCGGCTATGACTTTCTTAATATGTGCGAACGACGCTTTGGCCTCTATTTTCCACTTTACTTCGATGTTCTTTTTCATCATATTTGTGATCAATTTTACAATTTCAGCGAAATTTGGGATAAATCTTCGTAAAAAAACTTATTTTTCCTAAGAAAGATTGAATTTCTTTTACATTTCTAGGAATGTTTATAGTGTCTATCGCTTCAACCCTCTTAGGATCAATCTTAATTCCATCCTTAGATACAACATGACCCAAAATTTTACCTTCTTGCATGGCAAAGTGTGATTTCTTGGGGTTTAAGGACAGACCAAACCTGTGGCATTTTTCGAATGTTTGTTTAAGATGTACCAAATGTTCTTCATCGGATTTGGAGAAAACTGGTAAATCATCGAGATAGATTACTACGAACTTATCCCTCTCTCTGATGAAAGCGATGTCCATAGTGTGTTGGAACGTGGCTCTTGCATTCATCAAACCGAAAGGCATTTTATCATACATGAACGTACTCCAAGGGGTAGTAAATGCTATTTTTTCTTTATCTTGTTCATTCATGGCAATTTGATTATATCCAGAGAAATCATCAATCACAGACATTCTGTTTGCCCCAACTACCCTTTCTAGCATGTGATCCATTTTAGGTAGCGGATAGTTGTCTTTAAGAGAGGACTTATTTAGATTTCTCAAATCCACGCACAGTCTAATTTCCCCACTCTTTTTTCTGACCGGGACCAGGTTTTCCACCCAGTCGAAATATCTCAGAGGTACTATAATTTTCGCCTCTAAAAGCTTCTTCACTTCTCTCTCGACCACAGGCAATAAAATGGGGTTGATCTGCCTAAGATTTTGTCTAAAGGGTTTGACCCCAGGCTTTATAGGTATCTTGTGGTCGATCACGGTAGTGTCGTAGGTTCTTAACTCGTCGTAAGACCAGGCAAAAACGTCTTTAAATTATCTGAGTAGGTCCTTATACTTGCCTTTTATTTCAGGGGGAAGGAGTTTAGATATCTTAACCATCCTGGACTCTTCTTTGGTTCCTATGTCACAGTCCTCAACCTCTTATGGTTGGGGTTGTAAGGTGGATTTTACAGGTATGTCATTTTGATCAAACAGTTTTTCCAAAGGGATTAGTCCTTTCGGAATCTGGTTATTTTTTAGGACCAGCATGCGATGATTCATGATTTTGTCTTGGAAAGCTTAAGGGTCCTCCCCTTCTTGCATGATCCATATATGGTCATTTTGATTTTCTTGATCTGCGTGAGTTTCGGAAAATTCACCTACTGCTTCAAGAAACTTCTTATATTGTTGATCATTCTCAAAAACCTGCCAGTGCTGGATATTATCTAGTATAAATGGTCTGTGTATTATCTCTATGTGATACTTCAATTTAAAAGTTGTAGGAGGAGTGAAAGTTGAATCTGCTTTAGCTAATGCATCAGCCTATAAGTTTTCTGTGCGTGGGATGAAGTGGACATTTACAGACGAGAAAAAAATTTCCATCAGATCCCAGGCACAATTTTTGTATGATCTTAATATGGGATGCTTGGCTTGGTATTGTCGATTTATTTGTTTGACTATCAACTCCGCATCTCCGTATACCTCTAGGTTTTTTATTTTTATCCTCATGGCAGCCTCTAATCCTAAAACCAAGGCTTTGTATTCACATACATTGTTAGTATAATCTATATCCCATTGTAGTCTGTAGGAAAAAGGGACAATGAACCTTTCTTCAGGTGCCACAAAAAGCACTCATGCACCAACCCCTTCGCAAGACGAGGCACCGTCAAAAAACATTTTCTAGATACCAGTGCTACACATATCCTCGGTCATGTAACCTGAATCTTCATGCTCTATATCATTTTCCTCTGTGCAACCATCTAAACCATCGTCAAAAGATAAGATACAATTTCCTAAATCTTGATCTGCAATGTAAATAGGGATATTGTTCGGATTTTGAGGGTCGCTTACTGTATATGCTAACCTCGTCTCCCTGTACAACCGAGTAAATTGCCCACCAAACACAGGAATCGTGGCGTACGCCATATCCAGTTGAAGAGAAACCCCCAGCATGGCTCCCCATGACCTAGACAACAGTAAGTCGTATTTGGGGGGGATATCAGGAATAACCACATCCATCAAGATGCTCTTAACTAGGACCTGTGTCAGGGTGACTACTAAATCGTTTATCATTCCCATACACTTAAATTTTCTCGAATCAAATGAGTAAAGATATCCATAAGTTCTGGTGATCTGGAGACCCAATCTGTCCATAATAATTTTAGGCATCACGTTATGTGAGGCTCCGGAGTCTAGCATGCAATTATGTAGCAGTTGATCGTACACGTTTAAGGTGATATAAAAGGGAGCAACAGTGTCTTTGGCCCCTTCAAAATGTGGACCAAAAGTGATGTTGGGATTATCATCTTCCAGGTTCAAAATGTCAGATTGGCTTTCTAGATCTGAAACGCCTATCACTTTAGTAAACTGCTTTCAATAAACTGGGTTTTTCGCTAACTCTACTAGAGGAATTGGTATCTTAATTTTATTTATCTCGTTTTCGAAACTGAAAACTCCGTTGACTTTGTCTGTTTCTCTAGTTGGGACTTTTGAATCCTTCTTTTCCAACTTATTTGTCTGGACTGCCTTATTACTCATGATCTTGGTCAAAGGTGTATTTGTATTAGCTACTTCGGTTTCCTATGTTTTAGTCTCAATCTTTTCCACTTCAGGTTCTTGCGTGTTTACCACTTTCGCTTTATTGTTAGGTAACACGGTTTCTTCTGGGGTAGGCTCATAAGTTTGACCTCTTGGGAGAATTTTCTTAGGTTGTGCAGTTGAAATAGGCTTACCCTTAGAGCTCAAGTTATACCTAGGTTGTACCTCGGCCATTATCATACCGGTTTCTTCTTGATAACTACAAAGGTCAGTATAATCTCTTTCTTCACCCTCAATAGACGATTTTTGAGTGTTTAGAGATTTTTCATAATCCTCTCTAGTCAGATAAGGTTGTGTACAGTCATCACCCAAGTTCGTGATATCATCATCTAAATCTTCGAAATCTTGGAGATCATTCGCTCCTATAAAATTTTCATTCTTTAGGGGAGTTTGTATTTTCTGATCTTCGTTTTTTATCTGTCTTTGCAAGTTTGGGGGATTGGTATTCCTCTTGAAATCCTTTTTGGCGAATGAATCATCTTTGGCTTGTTCTAGCTCCATACTGGATATCTTATTAGACAACTCCTTAATTACCCTGTCCATATCGTCTACTTTGTCATCTGTGTATCTATTAGATCCTGACGGCCCTGCTTGTTCTCTAAAGCGTCTAGTTTCTCAGTTTCTCGCTTCTACTTTAGCTTTTAACTTACCAGAAGCCATCATATTTGACTCAATTTCTACAGTGCCATCTTGCATTCGGTTTAGAGTAGCTCCCCTTATTTCCCGCAAAAGAAGTGCAAAATATGGTTCGAAAGCCCCCACGAAAGTTACTTTGGCTGTGGGTTGGGACGGTTTAACCTCCGCTGGGATTTTGTAATACAGCTTGTTGAATCTTTGAATAAACTCCATAACTGTTTCTGAATTATTTTTTCTTAAAGACCCAAACTCGGTTAAATAGTATAGGTGGTCCTTTCTTTCACCCCATTGTCTAAGGAAAGAGTCTTCCAAGGCATCATAGGACAAGATATATACTGCAGGTAGACTATGAAACCAAGTTTGGATCTGACCTTCGAAGATTTGGATGAAAATTATCGAATACACATCTTCATGTTCGAGACCTAGGATGTCTGCAAATTGATCAAAGAAATTTATGTGTTTGGTTGCGGTCAGATCTCCTTTCCCAGTGAATTTTGGCAATTTTTTTATATAATTTTCGAGAAGGTCGTGCAGAGGAACGGGCAATACCAAGGGAGCATATCTTGCTGCCACTTTAGCAAACACTCTTGGGGGGGGGGGCATGCAAGAACTTGGCCTCTAGCTCCTCCCCCTCCAACAACCCCTCCACCTCCCCCTCCGGCAGCTACCATCGTTATTAGTGGAAAGTTGTAAAGGGGGTTTTGGAATATTAAAAGTGAATCTTTACTTTCTTCGCGGGGTGAAAAATCCAAGGATGATTGGTAAGGGATGCGAGGGCTTGGCTCTTCGGACTTGCAAGAGATGTAATCAGGAGAACCAACGGGTGTGGAAACTGGATGTGTGAAATATTCTTCAAGACTATGTGAGGTCGCGAATTTCAACTAAAGAGTCGACGATATATCGACAATAGATAAATTTTCTACGGGACTTTTTCCTTTGTGTTCTACAGAGGTTATCAGACGGGTTTCGCTTCTAACTTCAGAGAAGTTTGATGTTAGATCCTTAGTGTCTAAAAGAGGGCTACATGAAGTTGAAGGTTCAGAAGAACTCTTGGTCTTTAGTTGTGGGTATTTAAGCTGATAGACTACAGGGGTCGGCTTAAGAGATCCTCTCGCTTTTAAAATCTTCTCAGGATCGGTAACGGGTGTGGTATGTTTACCATCCGGGTTTTTCCTGGTATTCCCTCATCTGAATGCCAGATTATTAATCGTGGAGTCGCCAAGTGAAATATTGGAAAGCCTTTATAAGGTGTGCACTCTTTGTTCACTATCAAAGGGTGGCACTTTCAACAAAAAAATGTTGTTTTCCCAGGGAAAAAGATTTCATAACTTTTGTCCCCGACAACGACGCCAAAAATATGTTGTTCTAGAGTTTGTACTTAAGGCTTAGAAGTACAGTGTCTAGGCATCCAAAAGTGAGTAAGGGGTAGAGAAGGAAGAAATGTCAACCTTTGGCAAGGGAAGCTAGGGTTGATTTCTAGGTTGTTGTCTAGCTTCCAACTATCCCTGGATGTTTATGTCCATTTCAATCACTACCCACAAACGTTCCAATTCTACCCGAGTAGTGGTTGTTTTAAGAATAGTATCAAATAGATTCAAGGCAATATGTGTTTGATTTGATAGTCTGGGTCAGATATTAGGTTGTCTTGTCACAGGGACAGTCATAGAGGAACAAAATGATAAGAAAATCTCAAAGAATTTTCTTATATGTTGTCTCGATTTCGGTCGTATAAAGGAGAGTTATAGCTCCGATAGTGAAAACAGGATGCAAACCAAAGGCCCTTTCCCATAAGTGAGTTATATTTTAATAAATGTGTATGAGGTGTTAGAAAAGCATTAAGCTGCCTATCATGTAAGGCTCCTATCAAGGGAGAATCTCACTTATAAACAGAAGAAGAAAAAAGATAAAGAAATAACCTGATGAATCATAAAATATATATAGAAATCTAAAATGTTCACTGGTCTTATACCTGCTGATAGCCGGTATAGAGGAAAAATGGTAAACAATATAGAAAACTAAAATTTATTCACTATAGTAGAGGTTGTACTAAATTATAGCGAAACATTCATCAGATACATATATGAAATGAAATGAAATATGAAATATAAAGAAACAAACTCATAACACAGTCGTGACGGAATCGAGAATCTTCGGATTTGCTTTATATTAACTCTCGAGGGAGAAAAATCTCTATTACAATCGACCCAAAAAAGTCCAGCCTCTTTTTCTTCCTTCTATTGTATATTTATACAAATTTACATATGATGGAATCCCAATCGTTCCAGGATTTTCAGTTACAATGAGAAGAAGATCAATCATTTCATTTCTTTATCCTATGTCTTTATTTGGTAACAGAAGCCTGCCCTCTCGCATGCTTGGTACAAGTGACACATTTTTCCACCAGCCGAGATATCAACCTTGAAGGTTCCGCTTGACAATTGGCCTAAAAAATGTAACAATCTCTGACTAATTGCGGCAACCTTTATTCCATCTGTCGGTCTAGGGTGTCAATAACGCACAATTGCACACTTGGTTTAATAATCCATTTATCTATTTGAACTATGTCTACCAGAGTTACTTGTGAGACTTCGGCCGAATCTCTTTCTTCTTTCTCATTTATATCAAACGAGAGTTTCGCCATATTCATTTGGCTCAGCGTCTCAACATTACTCTCGCTATCAATGCCTAACAGATTTCCATCTATAGAACCGAAAGCCTCTTCACAGGATTTCCTTACCTTCTTGGCTTGCAATTTGCCTTCTATTATGTTGTGTTCCCATTCTTTCAACAAAATATTACCTCGGGTCTATTCCGAAATGGAAAACTTAGAACTTTTTCCCGATTCCCTGTTTGTTGTAGCTATTACAGCCTCTTGAAATGCGACCCGAGCTGATCCAACTTCTCTCTCTCTGACAGATAAGTTTTCTAATAATTGATCGATAAGCAGAAAATTGTCCCGAATCATCTCTACCTTGGCAAGTAAACTTCACTGGGCTGCAGAAACCCTGCTCCAAATCTCCATAGCCTGGGATTGGAATATCTCGATATTTATAACTTGGCTTTCGGTGAACTCTAATCTAACTTGTAGCTACCCTATCAAGTCTCTTTGTTGGCCTACCTGTATTTGACTGGTTTGAGCTACCATCTTTGCTTGTTTGAGCTTAGCTTTGAGAAGCTCAATTTCCTTTTTATCGGCCATCTTTGCTTGTTCTATTCCTGTGTTTGCCTAGTCTTTAGCAGCTTCTTCTGCTTTGGCTAGTTTATCTTCTAAGGTTTTGATGAGGCGATTTTTTCGCTTCAACTGATTTTTCAAAACCCCAACAGAAAATTGGTTTGTCGTAGCATACGCCCCCAATGTTCCGGCTATTTTTGTCACGAATTCTTCCTTCTTCATATCTTTCCCATCGGTCTACACCTTGAACTTCTTGGTCGTTGATCCTGCTTCTTGATAGACTTCTCTTTTTACCACAGCTTTTCTCTTCTTATCAAAAAAGAACTCATTTGGAGGGAGCTCTTCCATCCTTATAGGTCTCAATTATTCATTGCAAATCCACCCTGCTTCCATTTTCCCTTGAGTTGACTGTAAGGGAGTAATGGAGGTGATGGGATCTATGATTTGCTTAGCTGAATGGCCTGGAGTGGTAACTAGAGTCTTCTTTTTCGGCGGATCAAGAGTTTTCATTTCTGGTTTCAGACTCCTAGTTTGCTCTCCCCTATCCTGGTGTTTTTCTTGTCTGGGTGTTGTATCTTTGGAGCCTTCAACTTCTTTTTGTTGCACCTCTACTGTTATTGGATTCTGACCCCGCAATACTGGGGGAAGACAACTCTGTCGATGTTCTTGGAATTTTAAAACATCGGCCCTCTCTTCGGGTGCCAGGGCTTGTATCCGAGCCAAAACCTTGACATAAGATCTCGTGCCTCGAAAAATGTCATCCGAGGGCGAATTTTCATGTTCGAACCTTTTAAGCCCGCAACTGGTTAAGTGATAATTTATAAATCATAACAAGACATAAAAATCATAACAATTATATAATTTATAAATCTCTACAATTAGATAAACCCGTGTGTAAAGATCTATACTTAATAATTCAATTGATGAAGAAGAGAAATCTGTCATTCATAAACTGAATCAATTAATTGTTGAATTTTTAAGTAATGGAAGAAATCAAACATGGATCATATAAATTAATTCATATCATTTGCAAAAGACTAAGATAGCTAAAGTAGTCACTAATCAAATGCAAATTGATAAGCATAACATGAAACAAAAGATTGATATTATGAAAAGCGAAAGATGTAGCAGAACATCAACTTTTGTCTCAGTTTGTATTAGATATCCATAATCTTGGTTCTCCCACAAACGAGGATGATCCTTATTACACAAAATAATAAGTATTTATAAGTTTTCTACAGGGTAAAACCTCCCTGTGGAAGTTATCACACTGTTTACATAAATCTGGGAAGATATTCCCAATTTTAACTAACTAAGTAACTACAATAAAACTAAAACACCCAAATATCTCTTGAACTACGCAACATGTACCATGCAATTCGAATTTACCTGAAACAGGTCAAAAATAGACAAGTTAGAGAGATATTTTATTAACAAAACAATAAAAATCTAATTCTATAGACTAGCTACAGAATCATGTGATTATGTAGTTAGTCTAAATAAGATACAGAATCGGCATTGAGATTAATTCAAATCTATTTAAAGAATTAAATTTAATCATCATCCAAGAACTATCTGAAACGAATCATTTAATTTGAAATTATTATACCATTCGAGATCAAACAGGATCCACATCATGCAACCGAATACAGAGATAGGAATACTATGTTTCGATTATTATCATAGGTCGGGTGAATGAAATCATATGGAACAGCACCGTAATCATTTCTCAACAAATCGAATCCATCGGTTATGAAATTGTTTTGATATTCAATTGAAAACAAAACAAATCGCAAACACTTTGTTATACTTGTCTTATCAACAAGAGAAATAATCGAATCGAACAGGATTATTTTCAAATCACGATAACTGGATAGCAAGCGATTTAGGCTGTGAGCGAATTCAAACCATAACTGACTCATAAAAAAATCATAACAGGATCAATCAAACATAGTTTGTTATAGATATTGATCATTTATCATTGCACAGTGAGCAAACAAGATTGATTTTCCTTTACCAAAATCGTTCCAATCAAACGAATTATAACTGGATTTGACCAATTCATTTTTTTTTAAATCAAACAGAGCATCAATTACAATCGGAATCCAACTCATCAAATAATCTTGCCAACTCAAGAAATAGAAAATGTTTTAACACAGTCATTACGAATCAAAATTGTTCCATGATTCGGGTGTGCATGCACAGGCTAAAATGAGCATATTGTTTTTATAAAAATAGAGTCGCTCCAATTGAAACCGAACAGAATTGCATTCATGTTCATAGAAGATTACATGAAACAACCTATCATAACAATAAAATCGTTTACCAGCCATAGCATGTGGATCATAACGAAATCAAATACAGACGAATCATATTCTAAATTAAGCGTGAAAAACTTCTTGTTGGGGGTGGACACAAAATGAATCGAATTGAACATGAACCAACAATTTCGTTAACTCCATCAGGCAGATAACCAAATCAAATCCAAACGAATAACCATTCCAATCCAATAAAAATCTATGAACAAATCATATATCAAATCGAAATTCCTTCTATTTTTATCAAAACGAAACCATGTACAGGATGATCATCGAATGACAGAGGCATTTAGATGAGTGACTGAACTATTTAAAAACTGAATTCAAATCATTAGATCAAACTAGATTATTTACAAAACGAAAATGATGTCAAAACCATACCTGTATAGCGACGAGGCTGCTTGATTATGCCAGTTTGGAATTTACAACAGTCGTGGCTAATTCCACGTTTTGAAAAGGATGGAGCCGGTTGTCTTTTTATTTTTATCTGTTGCTTGGAGCCTGGCTTTTTGACTGGTTAGCACTGCAATTTGATCTTCCAGTGATTGAATCTTCGATTGGAGTATAGGAACATCAATGTAATATCGTTCTAACCATGAATTGCATTGGACACAGGGTGACTGTGTGGTTTAGAAAGAGCAGGCGAGGGTTTGGCCAAATGACTGAGGGTTTCGGTTTGTTTCTGGCCATTCTCGAAATGAGTCGGACATTCCTTTTCCCTTTGGCATCAGTAGTAAGGTTTGCCTTGGGATTTTTGCTCATAGGCTTTTTTAATGGCCTCTGCACTCTTAGTTACAGTGTCGGGTAAGTCAACACCAGGGTCGGCCGAGGGTTTAGGAAATAGGATATGTAAGGGTACAGGCGGTTCAGCCTTGGTTTCAATTACCACAGGTTTATCAACCTGTACAGGGTCTGTGTCCTCAAAGCCATTACGGGCGATGAAAGCCCTCCAACTATCACCATGCAAACTCAAATGATAAACAACGATGAGCTTAATAAGCCCGTGGTGGAACAGGATGTTGTCATCCTTCTGCCTCTTAAACTTTTTCGACATTTTATACAGGCTACGATGAAAATAGAAAGGCATGTTTAGAGGATACCCTATAAAAATCATCAGCAAACGCAGGTGGTAGAGGAACACAAGTCCATATCGACCTTCACAGGTCACAAACTGCTTGACTAGCATTAATAATTCATGCCATCGTGGTTTGAGCATAGATATGGGCATACCTCTGTCACAAGAGGTGACTTTGCGCGATAGAAACAACAATGTCCACAGCACTTCCTCAACCTTACAATTCTTAAACCAACGTTGTCCCGAGGCAGGTAACCCTGTAGCCGAGTTGATAAACTGTTCAACGATCTCTAACTGTATGTCGCCCACCTTGGCTCGACAACCATCGAAGGTTATGGAAAACTGTCATGCTACACAAAGGTTAAAACCCTCAAATCGTTGTATAAAGGGGAGCCACCCATTTTCCTCCAGGTCTCTGCGGGCATTGTCAAACATTAACAGGGTTTGGTTGCCATTGGGTTTGACTCACACGACTGGTGCCATGGAGCCAAACGCATGGTAAGCAAAGGGTTTGGATCACCGACACACACAAGAGCAGAGCTACTCAATCTAACTGAAATGAACGAGCAAAAGGGATAGGCGTAAATGCAAGCATGCGAAGGTGGTGGAGTCTGCCATGCAAAATATTCATTATCCAAGTACAACCGTCGATTTACATAGTTGTTTAATCCATAATAGTAATTCAACCATCGAATCATGTGCCCAACTAATGAGATCAAATGTGTATACCAACGCGTGCAAATGTTAAGCCATAGTGTTTAAACACCCGACTTATAAATAAAAACCAAAATCAATTATGCGCCAATGTATCAGCTCATATAATGAAAAGTTTAACCAAAGTGCCAAAATGGTATTCATATAGTCGACAAGCCAAAAGTTATGAAAAGATTAACATAAGGATTATATCATATATATATATATATATATATAAATTAATCATAACCCCTATGCATTTTCATAGAATCAATGATCAGGTAAGTCATATAAAGTGCAAATCCAAATGCTAAATGCCTTACAAACTCAATAAAACAAAATTATACAATCAATCGAAGTATGAGAACCGATTAGAGGATCTTGCCAGTTGTATAATGATCAATCAAAAGTAAGCGCAATAGGCATAATGAAAAAAGAGATATTGACAGTTCAGATAATGATCGAAATACAACTTCGAAAGGAGAAATTTTCACGCTTATAGTCGTGAAAACTTAACGAAGACAAATGTGCAAATGTCGCAAAAAATGAAAATGTCGTTTATTGAAAATTGCGATGAAAAAAAATGATGTTTGTAAAACATAAGTGTAGGCAATTTATAAGACGATAGGAAAAAGTGAGTTGGCTGCCAACACGGTGCCAAAAAGATGTTGTTCCAGAGTCTGTACTTAAGGCTTAGAAGTACAGTGTCTAGGCATCCAAAAGTGAGTAAGGGGTAGAGAAGGAAGAAATGTCAACCTTCGGCAAGGGAAGCTAGGGTTGATTTCTAGGTTGTTATCTAGCTTCCAACTATTCCTGGATGTTTATGTCCCTTTCAATCGCTACCCACGAACGTTCCAGATCTACCCGGGTAGTGGTTGTTTTAAGAATAGTATCAAATAGATTCAAGGCAATATGTGTTTGATCTGATAGTCTGGGTTGGATATTAGGCTTTCTTGTCACAGGGACAGTCATAGAGGAACAGAATGATAAGAAAATCTCAAAGAAATTTTTTAGATGTTGTCTCGATTTCGGTCGTATAAAGGATATTTATAGATCCGATAGTGAAAACA
>ML802361.1:51311-66680 GCA_009831015.1 Picea engelmannii
AGAACAGGGGAGAAATACAGTGCATAAGTATGATGGGCGAGGAACACCGGTTAAACACTTGGAGAAGTGAAAAACACAATGGAGGATGACACCACCAGAGGAATGGCCTCATCACTTTATTCATACATTGGAAGGGATCCCAGGGAACTGGTACATAGACCAGGAGATGCACAGAGACACTACAGAATGGATAGGATTACAAAAGAATTTTGTAGTAACCTTCTCGTTTGAGCATGAGAACCCCAACAATGATTCATCGTTGAAGCTGATAAGTGGAGTGATATTTTTTTATGAACCAGAGATTGAAATCATAACAGAATAATAATAGCAGAATGGATAGACAATCAAAGAGTTACTCTCATGTTATCATGTCGAGGAGGAAGCACCAAATGAAAGTGATATGTGCAACATTTAGATCATCGATATTGAAGGAGAGAGAGAGGTGGAAGTTCCATATCTAAAGTTAGAATTATTTGTTGCACCTATCAAAGTCAAGAAAGTCAACATTGGGATGAACGAAAATCCTAAAATGGGAAGTATTAGAGACTACTGGGTTGAGCAAACACTAGAAAGTATAACGGAGTTATTGCGTGAATACAGTGACATGTTTCCAACAACCTTTATAGAGATGAAAGGCATAGCAGGGGAGCTAGGAAAGATGAAGATACCCCTCAAAGTCGAGACTATACCTGTCAAACAGAGACATTAAAGGATGAATCCAATGTATAAGCAAAAAGTGAAAGCAGAAATTGACCAAATGTTGGAAGCTGGCATTATAGAACCAGTAGAGGAATCCGAGTGGATTAGTCCCATGGTATTCCATGAAAAAAAGCAACGGGGGATAAGGATTTGTGTAGATTTAAGGAAACTCAATGATGATTGCTTACATGACCCTTTACATACCCCTTTTATAGATTATATCTTGGAGAATGTGGGAGGCCAGGAAGAATATTCATTCACATATGGATTCTCAGGTTACCATCAGATCAAAATAGCTCCAGAAGATAGGTATAAGACTACTTTTGCTACAGAGTGGGGATCCTACAAATATACAATCATTCCCTTTGGATTGAATAATGCACCAACTATCTTTTCAAGGGTAGTCATAGCTGCTTTCAAGGAATTCATACATAATTTTCTAGAAGTATATCGGGATGACTCGATTGTGTATATTCTTTTGAAAGACCATGTATAAGTTTTAATACTAGTGTTGGAAAGATGCAGGCAATGTTAGATATCATTAAACATCAAGAAATTCATTTTTGGTACACCTTTTGGGATATTGTTGGGACATATAGTGTGCAAACAGAGCTTACTGGTCGACCCTGCTAAGATTGCAGTCATTGTGAATTTACCACCTCCAAAGTCAGTGCGCCAGTTAAGAGCCACACTGGGACATACAAGCTATTACAAGAAGTTTATAAATGGGTATGCACAGATTATTGCACCAATGGAAAAATTGTTAAAGAAGGACACCAAATTTCAGTGGAATGAAGATTGTCAGTAAGTATTGGACACTTTAAAGGAAAAGATGGTGACAACACCTATATTAGTATTTCCAGATTGGGAAAATACATTTCATGTGCATGTAGATGCATTAGCAATAACACTTGGAGCAATTTTGGCATAGCCAAAAGTAGGGGACTTAGACCATCCTATATCCTTCGCAAGTAGGAAGTTCTCAGAATCTGAGAAAAATTACAACACCACAGAAGGAGAAGGCCTAGCCATGGTATATTCACTTCAAAAATTCAGACACTATTTGTTGGGTAAACATTTTAAAATATTCACAGATCATCCTACCCTCAAGTGTCTAGTAAATAAGCAAGTGTTGGGAGGGGGGGATCTGTAGATGGTTTTTATTATTCCAAGAATTCAATTTTGAAGTACTAGTCAAACTAGGGAAGCAATCACCTGTCAAGGGTAACCAATGGAGAAGAACCTACTAACTTGGAAGACAACTTCCCTGATGCACAGTTATTTTCAGTACAGGTAGTTGATGGATACTTTATGATATCATTGAATACTTAAGTATAGGAGTTGAACCATAGGAGTTTAGTACTGCACAGAAGAAAAACCTAGTAGTCAGAGTTGTAGGCTATCAACTCATTGTAGGTCATTTATACAACATGGGTGAAAACAACATTTTGAGAAGGTGTGTATTGGAACATGAATGACCCATGGTTTTAGAAAAATCTCTTGAAGGTATAGCTGGAGGACACTATGAAGGAAAAGCTACCACGCAGAAGGTATTGCGCACATGACTATGGTGACCAGTTGTTCATAAAGATGCCAAGGAATATTGCCACAACTGTGATGTCTGTTAGAGGGTTGGAAAACCCAACAAGAGGGATGAGATGCCTCTAATACCACAAGTAACTCTCCAGGTATTTGACAAATGGGAAACACATTTTATCAGATCTATTAATCCACCAACAAGAAGTTCAAGAGCCAGATATATCATTACTACGACCGAATACTTAACCAAATGGGCAGAAGCAGCACCAGTCAAATATTGCAGCACGGAAACAACAACACACTTCTTATTTGAGAAGGTGATCACCATATTTGGATGTCTCGGGATTTTGATGAGTGACCGAGGCACTCATTTTATTAATAGTTCCATCAAGGATATGACTGAGGAGTTTGAAGTCTAACACCATACGATTACACGATATCATCCTCATGCAAATGGCACAATAAAAGATTTCAATAAGATTTTGGAAAATGCTTTGACTAAGATCTGCAATGTTAACAGGGATGATTGGGACTTGAAAATACCAACAACATTATGGGCATACAGGACCACATACAAAAAAAATGACAGGATAGACACCATTCAGATTAGTGTATGGATAGGAAGCAATGGTGCCATTAGAATTTCTCGTACACAGTCTGCACGTAGCATCAATTACCAATATGTCAGAAAGAGGCACAACACATGAGAGGTTAAGTCAACTAATGGAAATGGAAGAGGACAAGATTCTGGAAGGATTTCACCAAGAAGTATATAAAGCAAGGGACAAATCCTAGCATGAAAAACACATTAAAAAGATGATATTTAAGAAGGGAAACCAAGTTCTTCTCTATGACAACAAATTTTTGCAACACCCTGGTAGGTTCAGAATGCATTAGCTAGGACCATATCAAGTAAAGACTGTCACATATGGGGGATTTGTGCAGCTAAAGGATTTGGGAGGAACAGAACTGAAAGGAATGGTCAATGGTAGTTGACTAAATTTGTACCGAGACAATCGACCTAGTAACTCTTAAAAGTTACAATGCAATAAGAAATTCATGTATATAGAGTACTATAGTAGATATTAGGAAAATAAACAGATAAAAAGGAGAAAAAATATAAAAAGGGATACAAAAATAGAAAAAGAAGAATAATACAAAAAGTGGCAGAATTTGGTTGAACAACAGGAAAGTGGAAAAAACGTTGTGTGCAGCAATTACTGCGACAACATAGAAAGACAATGCGCAAACAAAATTAGACTCGGTGCAAATGCATGGAAAAGGTGAAAAACAATTATGATAGGGTCTATAAAGTGCGGAAAGCATGAGTTAGATCAACACTTAGTGATTTTTTAGCACATAGGGAGAAAGAAGTGTAGTCCCTAAGTGTAATTGTGTGAAGAAGAGAGCAATTGTTCAAATCACATACAACATGATACCACCAAATTTTGACGCTCCAGGGAAGTACATACGGGTTACTCGACAGGGACAAAGGAGGAAGGAAAGGATGGTGGAGCCCAAGAACATCGTCTAACTTGAAGATGTCAGCACTTCCGAGACAAATTCACTCATCCCGATAAGGGTTGATGAGGAAACATCGACAACAACACAAGGGGAAGTAGGGAAAATTTTTGGGACTCGAAATGGTATTACAAACCCTAATCCTGAAACACCGACTAAACCCGATGAAATGAAGGGTCAACAGTAGAGTTGCGATGAAGAGGTGGTGCTAGTTGAGGACATCAGCAACCAGCAGAAATCTGAGGGAGAAGAATGTGACACAGAAATAACAGAATCAAGGCCATCTGTCATTGAGCAGAAATGAAAGGCACAGGACGTCGCATAAATTACACTTCCCTACCTCCCAGACGTAGTGGTCACTGTGGAGGACATGCTCAGAAAAGAACCTAAATTAAGGTACTCGGACCATGATGTGTGCGATGTAACAATTCCTAGATTTGGCCGAGGAAGCCTACTTAGTGAACACAGGGGAAATTAGACCCTTAGGCAAACCAATCATGGAGCCCGCACAGTGGATAACAGGTCTCTACAACTCCAAGATAATAAACTTCCTGGACATACCACACTTCGGGTGCGGTAAAAATGTTGGGCTTTGCGTTAAAAAATTGCTAGCCCAGGTACATTGTGGCATTCTTTGGATGGATAGGCCAGTATATCTCGATGTGGTATTGATCGCCAAAATTACAGGATTACCCATAGTGGGTGCATAACCAGAGGAATACTTGGACAATAAAGTGTGAAATAAGGAGATCGATGAGCTACTCAAGATACGATTTGGTACCAGTGGAGAAAACAAGGGCATTGTTCTTAGAGATATCAATGATAACATGACATGGTTCGCTATAAATCTCATGGCTTGCAAGTTGTTGAGGAAGTGTATAAAAGAGGAGGCTCCAGTAGGATTCATCGCAGTTGTCGCGCAATGCATGAAAGGAGTAATTTTCACTTAGGTGTCGTACCTCCTAAACCAATTCTTGATCGATTGAAGAGATGCACAGGATAATGGAACTGATTTTCATTATTCTTGGCTCATTATCCTCATAGCTTTGGCAGGATGGAAGGAGCCAAATTTTTCATCCTTTCTGGATAGGAAAGGGAAGTGCTACGCAGCCAGATATGAATCCCTCTGGTAGGCCAAGGATAACAAAAATCAGCAGGTGAATAACACGGTGCTCGCTATGCTACTAGAAGAGATACAACAACACACAACCAATGTGTAGCACATTCCTATGGAAGTGGTCCAGGAAACTGAAGGGATAACTAAGTTTAAGGCATCCAGGCACCATATGTGGATCCAAGCTGCAAGGGATACAAAGAAGGAATGGTTGGAGATGAAATGATACATCACAAGAGAAGAGATTCACTAGATAATTAAAGATTGGTATGTGCAATGGAAAATTCCAATAGAAAAACCAACAACGAGGCCAGCCACAATTCAATCAACCAAAAATTAGGGGCAAGTCGAAGTAGGTCCTTCAACAAATACAAACAACCCAGTTGCTAACACTAGGAAGGTTGTAGCACGCACTCAGGTGTCGGAAAGCAACACAGTGCCAAAGAGACCAAGGAGAACAGTAATGGTGACTAGGACAAACATTTAGTAGGATGCCAAGAAGGGGACACATCTTAGGCTGGCAAGGAAAGGGCACATGCAAAGAAAAGTGGGGTGTATCCCTCACAGACAAAAAGGATGGCAATGCAGGTAAAGGAGGCACACAAAAAGATGAAGTACACCAAGGAGGACCCAGTCATCACCTTGATAGAGGATGATGTTGAGTTCATTTTAGACAAGGTCTAGGGAAGAAGTGGTATGTGTTGCAGAAGCACATAGAGAAGAGATCATGGCCAAACTCATAGAATTCCATGAAACTCTACAACAGTTACAAATTCACGCAATACTGCAGGCCACAACACAACAACATGAAAAGACACAATGACCACCTGTAGGGAAAGAAGGATATGAGACAGTTCAGATAATAGTGCAGGGCAGGGATACATTCATAGTCACACAACAGATGGTCAGAATGGATCAAGAGACCATGCAGAAAACCATGGGGGACATTGACCACTTTGAAGTATTCATGGCATGGATAGCCACAAAGGAACTGTACGAACTCCAGGCTAGTATAATGCAGAAAGTACAATCCAGAACCCGTGCAGATGCCACTAACTTAGAGGTTGGTATGGGAGTCATAGAGATGTTACATATTACCTGCGAACAGTTGACCTCGAAGAAGGAGGAGGAAAAATAATGCACTAACAAGCTAGATCAGAGGCTAACAATGGTATACAACCGCATTCCAGATAGCACACTAGCACCAGTTAGGAGTGAAAATGAAAAGATAAAGAGCATTGCCCAAACGATCGAAGGATATAGGAAGGAAATCAAGGAGATGAAAGAAAAACTTAATCCTACAAATCATCCTGAGGTTTGAGATCAAAGAGAACAACAAACCGTACTCCAGATAGAGGAAATGGAAAGGGAAGCAAAGGAAGTCGCATAATTGTTTGATAGAACTGCGCAGATTTGGACCACTTTGGAAGAGGATGAAAATGTCCAATAGTTGGACCAACAAGAAGAGAAAATTAATGCTTCCATGCAGGAGTTGAAGCAGTGACAGAAAACCATGAGCATTATCGAGTGCTTGAAGGGCATCCAAGAGATGAATACCCTGCAGACAGAGTTAGAGACAATGCAGAATAATAAGCAAGAAATACAAGCCCAGTTGGAGCCCCTACAGGAACAAACAACACAGATAATTGTGGAGTTGGATGAAGAGAAGAAAAGGATGACGCTTTCATATTCGGAAAGTGAAACATTGCTACGAGAATGGATAATAATGCAAATGGTCGAGGCACTAACAGATAAAGTTGTGCAGGTGAAAGAAAAAGGGAAGGAACTAGTAGAGAAGTTCCACAGCTTGGAGAAGGTTGTACAGGGAGCACACACCACCTGAGTGGCTTGGGATGAGCCACATGTCAGTGTTGGGAGCTTGTTGGTGCAGGCCTATTGTGGGAAGAAAGTCTATTTTGGGCGTAGGCCTATTGTTGGAAGAAATTATATTTTGGGCACAGGCCTATTTTGGGGAGAAAGATATGTTTTGGGAACAGACCCATTTTTGGAGAGAAAGATATATTTTTGGAGTGCGTGCAACAAGTGGTAGGAAAGAAGCATGCAGAAAATGAAGGAAAAGCAGCATGCAGGAGGAAAATAAATGTGGTGTGCATGCAAATAGGCCTAACTATGCTAGGGTTAGGTTTTTTGACAAAGATTGTAATGGCTATAATCCTATAAAGTAGTGTACATAAGGACCTAGGAGGTCTAGGTTGAGGTCGGTCAGTTGATTATTGAGATTTAGTTGGTTGGGATCCATTGATTGTAATAATTTTTATGGGAGAGTGAATTAATTTAGTCTTTGAGGGTTAGGTCACAGGCTAAGGAGCCTCATGTGATCTAGTTTGCCTCCCAGAGGGTACTTACCCTCATTTTTATTGTAATACTGAAGATGTAATGCATGTAGCACAAGATTTTGCAACAAAATAAATAAAAGAGAAGAGAAGTTAGATCTTTGTGGATGTAGCCCCAGGAGGGGGTGAACCACAGTAAAATATTGTGTTCTATGTGATTGTTAATTATTGCTTTTACTATTTTGTTAATCATTAGCTCAAAAAGGAATGGTTAAAACTTGTTATAACAACATGCATGCATAGGTTTAAAAGTGAATGAATCATAGAAGTAGATGAGTGATTAATGATGATAATGTATAAGGAAAAGAAGCCAACCACAATCCCCACTCATTCCTACACTGAAAACACCCAATTATTGTAGTCCCCCATAAAATCTATCTCGGGTGAGACTGTGTTGTGCACCCTGTGTGTAGAATTTCCTTCTGGTTTACCAAGAGGGCCGATAGTTTTGAGGGTTTTGTTGGAAACTTGTTTGAGATTAGAACCTGTGTCAGCCCAAGTAACCAACAATGACACTTGGTCCTGGAGTATCGTAGTGGCCTACATAGTTACTTTCAAATAGATATGGATTTCATGGACATCACCTCACTAGAAGCCACTTATCGATATGTTGTCAAGATCGAGCAAAAGTTCAAGAAAAAGAATAAGTGGTATTTCATCTCTACAAACCCATTGCAATAGAAGCACGGTAAAGGTGGCCCTAAATCCCAAAATAAAGGACATAGTAAGGATGGTCATCCCCAGGAAAACCAGTCCAAGCCACCAAAAAATAAGGGTAATGGGAAGTTGAAGAAGGACATTGGAAAGTGGTGTGAGTTTCATAAAATCCCTTGGAACAACATTGATGAATCTCACTCCAAACAATCATTGTTGGCTAATACAAAATCCTCAAAATTGGATGTTGAATCAAACTTGGATTTAGAACAGAATAAGGGGAACTGAATCATTGACGCAAAACCTAGTGTCATCGTCGCTACCACAAAATTCCAACCAGAGGAATCAGAGGATCGTGAAGAAGGGGAATGCCTCTTCCACTCATAGAAGTGGGTGAAAGGGATCACCCTCCATTTCATTGTTGAAATTGATATCCAAAAGAACCTAATATAAATAGATTTTGTTAAGAGGTTGAGCCTAAAAATGATGCCACGCCCTCATCATACACCATTGGTTGGGTCATCCAAGGATGAGACATCCACGTTGACCAATAATGTCGCATGCACTACGACATCAAACCCTTCAAAGACAAGGTATTGTGTGATGTTTCCCCCCTAAATTTTGTGATGTTCTTTTAGGATAACCATATATGTGGAAGTGTCGTTCTATTTATGAATCTAGGCCCCATAGTGTCATTATTACTTTGGGATGTCAACTCTATAGGGTATTAGAGGTAGTCCCAACTATTGTGGTCTATTTGATGTCCATGAAGCAGTGTTGAAAGGTGGTCTCTCATACTAGGAGATTCATCGTCTTTATGGTCTAGGAAGAAGGTGAATGGAAGGTCATTGCAACTGCCAAAACCTATACATGAGGTCTCTCTACACAATAGTACCAGGTGGAAAATATTGTAGAAGAGCACAAATACATTTTTGCCTTGCCTACTAGGGTGCCTTTGCATTGTCAGGTAAAGCACTCAATTGATTTGACACCCAATTATCCTCTGCCTAATGGCCCTATATATATGCATTGTATTATGGAGAATGAAGTAATCAAACACCAGATCCAAGAACTAATTCTGAAGGACCACATTAGACCAAGCTCCTCACCTTGCATAAGCCCAATTATTCGGGTATAGAAGAATGACGAGACTTGGAGAGTTTGTATTTATTACAGAGCCCTAAAAAAGATCACTATAAAAAATTGATAACCAATCCCCTAGATTGATGATATTTTTTATCAACTCAAGGGAGCCAATTTTTTTAGTAAGATTGATCTGAAGTCAGACTACCACCAAGTGTCAATTGAGAAAAATGATGTATGGAAGACAACCTTCAAATCTAAAGAAGGTCTCTTCGATTGGTTGGTCATGCCTTTCAACTTGACTAATGGCTCGACCACATTCATGTGGATGATGGATGATATATTGCGATCATTTACAAACTCCTTTATGGTCATATATCCAGATGACACCCTCATATTTAGCAAAACATGGGAGGAACATTTGAAGCACATTCAACATGTCTTAGGTACCCTCTGACAACACAAGTTATATGCCAATTTAGAGAAGTGCTCCTTTGGCATGCAGAGAATCCAATATTTGGGATACATCGTGGATGAGTAGGGTGTGCATGTGGATCCATCCAAGATCCAAGTCATCTGTGATTGGCCAACCCTGAAGACACTAACCAAGCTTCGCAGCTTCTTGGGCCTCACCAAATTCTACCTCTGGTTTGTGTTGGGGTTCTCTCATATCGCTTGGGCCCTAAGCTAGGCAAAAAAGGGTGGAGTGTAGGCCAAGTTTGTTTGGGTTGCATCCCAATAGAAGGCATTCGAGGCTTTGAAATTTCACCTCTACTCAACACCAGTCCTTATTGTACCATACTTGCAACAACTATTTGAGATTAAGACAAATGCTTCAAATTATGTTATTGGTATATTCCTCACTCAACATGGGAATCTGATGACCTATCATAGTGAAACACTATCTAATGTTGTTCACAGATACCCCACCTATGAAAATAGATGTACTCCATTGTGAAGACTTTTTGAAAGTGGAAGCATTACATTATAGGGAAGGAAGTGATCATGCACACTAATCAAAAGCCTCTGAAATTCATGCAGACACAGAGAAAGTTACAGAATGACTGTGATAAGAAGTGCTCCATGTACCAACATCAATTCCACTTGAACATCAAGTAAGAGAAAGGAAGCACCAACCATGTCATATACTTCCTCTGTCAACCCCCAGTTGTGGTTCTAACCATTGTTCTTAACTTTTGTGGATACGAGACGTTCGAGTGGCCACAATTATACAATAGTGACTCAAACTTTGTTGCCCTCTATCAAACATTGAGCGTAGAAAAACTAGTTCTAGAATTTCATCTCTAGGATGGATTGTTATTCCATCTGAACCATCTTGTGTTCCTTCAAGTGAGTGTGCGGAGCTTATTTGGTAATCTCATCACAATTGAGTGGAAGGACACTTTAGTGTGGACAAAACAATGGTCGTGTTGCAAAAGAATTTTTATTGGTCGAAGCTTCGAAAAGATGTCCACAAGTACATCAGATCATGCACTGCCTATGTCATTGCCAAACCTTCCATCAAGAAATAGGGACTATACACCCCTCTTCCCACTCTTGATAGGCCTTGGGAGTCCATATACATGGATTACATGTTTGATCTACCTTCAACCAAGCATGGGAATGACTGTGTCTCTGTGGTCGTTGATCAATTCTCTAAGATGACAGTTTTGACACCCTGCAAGAAGAGAATCACAATCGAGGCCACTGCTAAGCCCTTCTTTGAACATGTTTGGGCTCATTTTGGGCTCCCACGAACCATTATTTCATATCGAGGCAGTAGGTTCATGAGTACTTTTTGGTCCAGCCTATGGTCGATGATCGACACCAAGATGACCAAATCGATTGCCTTCCACCCATAGACTGATGGAAAAATAAAGGTAGTCAACATGATGATTTTCCATATCCCAATGATGTACAATTCCAAACATCCACGCACATGGGATGAGAGTCTTCCTTATGTTCAACATAGCTACAATAGATCCTTCCACAACTCCATTGGCCACATCCATTTTCAGGTGTGCTTCAGGTTCCAGCCATTGGCCCTCATTGACGTAACTATGCCCATTGAAGTTGCACATGAAAAGTCCTCCCATGATTAGACTGAGGTTGATCTGGCGGCCAAATTTGTTGAACGAATCCAACACATTCAACAACAAGTTCATGAAACTTTGTAGAAAGCTAATGCCAAATACAAGCAATGCCATGATCAACATTGGGTACCACACAAGTTTAAGGTGGGAGATAAGGTATGATTGCATCTGCAGAAAGAGCACCTCACTAGACCCCATCGAAAGATCCACCCACTCTGATACAAGCCTTACGCCATGTTGATCTATATGTAGCTTAAGACATGTTTTCTTCTTATATCTCTTTACTTAGAAAAATTTTGAGTCGAGGCAAGTCATTCATGGTGGGTGTATTTTATTTCATAAATATTTTTGTATTATACAAAACATACCTCTCTTCTCCACTGCATACAAATTGCACCAAGAATTAACCATTTTCTTGATATCCTTTATGGTGGGTTTGCGGGTTGTCGGACTCACCAGTTCACTTGCTCTTCTTTTTAAGTTCACTACCACCAAAATACACCAAAAATTTCATGACCCTCATAATGCCCTTTAAATAAAATATTCTTCATATCCTTTGCACCGCATGTTCACAGGTTCCCAAACTCACAGACTCGTCCTCACATTTCTTCCATGCCCACCACCCCGCTACCCCACTATTCTATATCCATTACCTTTGTCACATTTCTTGAGATCTATTTAATGTTATAACTATGAAAAATAACTGCTAATTGAATTCTGAAAAGGTTGTTATCGATTGCATAGTTCTCGTGGTAATATCATTTAATTGTATTAACTTCTCCATCGGAGAGGAGTTAAGTCATATTACTTAAGAAGATTATATTTCAATATTCTAAGGAATTATATGCAGAGTTCTCCAACTACACTAGAATGGCCATGAGAAAGAAGGAGTTTTGTGGAGACACACTGAATCTGTTCGCACAAGAAGACTACAATTTTCACTAGTCAAGGTCTTACTGGTATTTAACAACATTGCCTCTACCAGAAAAAAATGAAAATAAGACTTGGACATCAGGTATTTCTCTAATTGGATGCATTCCCAAAATTTTCAATTGCAAAGATATAGTCTCCTAGTGTGTCGACAAGTTTATTCAAAATCGAAGGGAAATTATGTTACCCAATGGACCCTGTATCTCTTTAGTGCCTTCAACTTTAAGGAAAATGTTAAAATTACTAGAGTTGATTATTACATTCAAAGGAGACAAAGCTAGAAGTTTCCTTGAGGAGAAGAACAATGGATTAGAGCTTCTCCAAGAATACTTAGAAGATCCTTCAGCAATGCCAAAGGACATATCCAGAATTCAAGTTAGTTCATTGAAAAATCCCTACTAAGAAGTAGAATGGACTATTACTAGAATTACAGGACAAGAGTCTACGAAAATCATTCATTGGTTGGCTCTTTATATCTTATATTTTACAATTCAAGAACAAGCGATTTTTTATGGGGAAAATGATCTCTACTGAAATTTCTTCACAACTATCAAATTTTAAAGACACTAAGAAGTTATACATGGCCTCCTACTTGATATTTTCTATTACTTATTGTCATATCTTCAAGGGATTAAATATAGGGAAAAGGGTAAATTGTAAGGTTGACCCTGTCACAATGTGGTATCAAGCCCTGTGGAGACAAAAGGTTGCTCACTACTTTTATGAATTATATAATGAATTTGTTTATGTCTTTAAGAAGCTAGTCTTTGGAGAAAATACATCCAGACTGTCACAGGAAGCATTAAATTTTATGGATGAGAAGGGGATTGTAGAAGAAATGGAAAAATACGATATTATAAGAATTGACTGCTCTCATGAAAAACCCCTTTATCTTCCTTACTATGCTACATACAGATTATTTATTGTTGAAGAGACAAGGTAATACAAGTCATGGTTGCATTTATTCTATGAGAAAAATAAGAAACCCTTTATCCCACTACCTTGGAAGATCGAAGAAATCTTTCTAAGAGGAACTGCTAAAATTGATGAATATGCTACATAATTTGATCAATATAACATGAAATTTGCAAAAGAGATTAAATGTTTTGACCCTAATCATCTTTTTCATGATCACATGGTATCAATTGGATTTAGCAATACACTTATTAATACTTTTATATTTGGAGAATAGAAGGAGACAACCATGATCCTCCAGCTGAATGTGAAAGGAAAGTCGGTGATATTAAAACCATCATAAGTACCACGGACCAATATAAACAGAAAGGAAAACCCTCTAATGAAAAGAATGCTCAGACTCCTATTGTTTCCCAAAAGAGCACCCTATCCAAAAATAACTCTCAGTCTACAACATCTCAGTAGAAAAAGTCTTCAATGAATAATCTAGATGATGGAGTTGATGAAAACCCTCTTTGGGGAAAATTGGAAAAATCTCATAAATTGCAAGTAAAATAAAGAGGACTAATTCTTAGCAAGAAATTGAAGAGCACATACCTGAGAGAGAGATCCATCTCGAATTTATGGATTTAGAAGTTGATATAGAAAATATCCAATTCCCTAATGATGAAGAACAAGCACATTAAAATATACAACATGTGGTTGACTTTGCTATGCAAGATGAAGAGTTTTCAAAAGAAGAGTCATTTTCTGTACATAATGTTTTATTTGATAAAGACTCAAGAAAAAATATTTTTGAAAGAACCCTTTCAAAAAATAAAAAGGGAAAAACTTGTTCTACATTTAACCTTAATAGCATGCTTCCATCTGGAATCGCTAAGATTCATAAGATTATAGGAGATGCTCTAGATGTTTCAATAGATGATATGGAAGCTGATAAGTCCAGACTTAAAGAAAGGATACAAGAATTAGATTTTATTCTAATGCCTCCACCAATATTAGTCGTGCTTGTTGCTACAATTCAACCTAGCAAGAATTTTGATAAAACTCCATAGTCAAGTATAAGATTAAAAGGGACTTCAAGCTTACTTGTTGCAACCAGAAATTATGTTGAAGAAAATATTAAGAAAATAATGTCTCTTATTTTAAATATATGGGATCTAGAAAGTAGCTTTGTTTCTCTTGGTTCCAATATTCAAAATACTATAGAATATTTGAAAGTTGATATTGAAAATGATGAAGGATTTTTCAAGGATGGACTTGCCACATTCAATATGAAGGTCTCAAAAATTATTGAATATGAAATAAAACAAGAAGACTTACCTTCTCAAGCTCGTATACAACAACTAAAGGCATGTTGGATTCAAAGAATTAATGTATTAATGGTACTATCATATGAACTCAATGACTTAACATTCAAAAAGACTAAAGCTTATCCTAAATTGACTGGATTAGATCTTCTGGGAAACACCATTGAAGTAGAAGATTCAAAGCTAATCTAAAACTCAATGATTCAAACAAGACAACAATTCGAAGAAATCATGTAAAAATTAAAGAAATTGTCACGAGAGAAGTTCAATAGTATGATTGAATATATTGAAGATGATATTGATAATTGGATGGTTGAATATGCCAATAGAAATGAGGATATTGAAACTACAGTGAAAAATCTATCAATTGACTATAGAGAATATGAAAATGAATTGTTCAAAATCAAAGTCAAACAAGAGGTGACCCTTGCTCCTTTGCGACAATATATTGAAGAATGGTTAAAAAGGGCTTTAATCAAGATTACCGAGGGTCCAATGGAAGAAGTTGATACTGGTCATATAACCACAACAAATAAATATATAAAAGGTGCATCAACAAGCAAATGAAGATAGGAGAGATTCATTACAGTAAGTCTAAATATCACATTTAGCCCCAACTTTTCTCTTTCTAGATAAAAAATCATCTAGTTACGTTTATTCTTTCCCTGAAGAACATAACCGATTTGTTATCCTTTCTTTCTTTTTCTTTCTAGGTCCAACCTTGCTCTTGCTTTGATTCAATGATTCCACTGTCTTCTCTTCATTTATTTTATGGTCCAAAGGAGCCCCAATCCCAGTCCTTTTGGACAAATGCTTTAATTTTTCTTCAGACTGTAAAGACTTTATTATTATTTTTTAAATCTAGAGAACCAATTCGGGGTTAATTTTGATCGTATCTTTGAACTCTAACTATTTGAGGATAATATATTTGAAATTGACTCATCAAAATATTTTTTTTAATTTCAATGAAAAATTCTTTTAAGGTTCAATGATATATGGGCCATTTTTTTCTTCCTATAAATGTGATCAAAAATATTTTATGAATGTGATGAATGTGAGATATGTTTTCCATTTCCTATAGTATATAACTTGTATATATTATTTCTATCAATTTTACATTTTATGAGTGAAGGTTCATGGTTCTTTGCTTAGGAACT
>ML802361.1:89343-146844 GCA_009831015.1 Picea engelmannii
AGGACACAGTTTAAGTCCAAGAGCTCTACTTCAACAGAGAAACCACTCCAACTAGTTCATATGGATTTATGTGGACCATAAAAATAGGAAGGCACATGGAAAGAAAACTACTTCATGCTGATTATTGATGATTACTCCAGACTTACTTGGGTTGCCTTTCTCAAGGAAAAAGTTGAAGCATTTGAGAATTTTAAATATTTAAGGCTTTAACTGATAATCAAATAGGCAAGAGGTTAAAGGTAGTAAGATCAGACAGAGGAGGAGAATTTATGTCAAGTGATTTCAAGGAATTATGTGATAAGCATGGGATCAAGAGAGAATACACAATCCCAAGAACTCCACAACAAAATGGAGTAGTTGATAGGCAAAACATAACAGTGCAACAAATGGCCAGGTCAATGATGAATGAGAAGAACATTGGTCAAATCTACTGGGTAGAAGAAATACACACAGTAGTCCATGTTCTTAACAAATCCCACCTCAGACCACAAAGTGACAAGACACATTATGAATTGTGGTATGGGAGACATGCTTCAATCAAACACTTCAAAGTCTTTGGGAGTAAATGTTACATAAAGAATAATGATGAGAACCTTGGAAAATATGATGATAGGGCTGATGAATGTATCTTCTTAGGGTATGCTACAAACAATAAAGGATACAAATTCTATAATAAGAGGTTGCATAAATTGGTTGACTGTATTGACATAAAATTTTATGAAGGAATACCAGCAAGAGAGGTGTACAATAATGAGTCTTCTACAGAGGACACAGCTAAAGCTGGAGATGAACAGGTCCAAGAATCAGAAAATGAAGACTCTGAATCAGATGAAGACACGGATACTCTGACAGACTCAAATCAGCAGACAACTTCAAATTCCTCCTCCAGAATCACTCAAAAGAATCATCCTGCAAGTCAAATAATTGGTGAAAAAGACAAAGGTGTACAAACCATGAGAAAGATAATAAAAAACACCAAACAATCACATATAGCTTTCATATCCATGCTGGAACCCAAGAATTTTAATGAAGCTGGAAAAGATGACCATTGGGTTAAAGCAATGAATGATGAACTTGATCAGATTGAGAAAAACAATACATTGGAGATGGTTCATAGACCTGAAGGTAAAAATATCATTGGTTCCAAATGGATGTTTAAGAATAAGTTGAATGAGTAGGGACAAGTTGTCAGGAACAAACCAAGATTGGTATGTAAAGGCTATGCTCAAATAGAAGGACTGGATTTTGATGAAACATTTGCACCCATAGCAAGATTAGAAGCTATCAAAATATTTCTTGCCTATGCTTGTCATAAAAGGTTTAAAGTCTATCAAATGGATGTCAAGTCAGCTTTTCTAAATGGAGATTTAAATGAAGAATTCTATATGGAACAACTAGAGGGTTTCGAACTGTCTGATAACCCTGACTTAGTATGCAAGTTGAAGAAAGATTTATATGGGTTAAAACAAGCCACTCGTGCCTGGTATCACAAACTGGATACGTATCTCAAAGACAAAGGGTTCAAGAGAGGAACAGTTGACAACAATCTATATATCAAAACAGAGGATAATGATTTTCTCATCGTGTTGGTCTATGTAGATGACATCATCTTCAGATGTAATAAGGATTCATTGGTACAATGGTTTGCTTCTGCCATGGAGTCTGAGTTTTAAATGTATATGATAGGTGAACTGTCATTTTTTCTTGGTCTGCAAATTACTCAGAGGTCTGAAGGGATGTTCATTTCTCAAGAAAAATATCTAAGAGAAATGTGGAAAAGGTTTCAAATGGAAGATTCTAAACCTGTGGGCACACCTATGGTTACTAGATGCAAATTAAGCAAGGATGATGACTCACCTGATGTTGATCAAAATTCATATAGGTCAATGATAGGCAGTCTGTTGTACATCACAACATCTCGTCCAGACATAATGCATGTTGTTGGAATGGTAGAAATATATCAGTCTGCACCTAAACAGAGTCATTTGCTAGCTATCAAAAGGATATTCATATATTTGAAAGAAACAATGAACTATGGCCTATGGTATCCTAAGAATCAGAATTTTCAATTATCAATCTACTCAGATGTTGATTGGGCTAACTGCATGGATGAAAGGAAAAGCACGAGTGGAGGTGTGTTTTTCTTAGGATATTCTCTAGTAGCATGGCTGAGTAAAAAGCAAGGTTCCATTTCTTTATCAACTATAGAGGCAGAGTACATTGTTGTTGCTACGTGTTGCACTCAGGTATTATGGATGATTTAGACACTTGCAGACTTGGAGGTAAAATACGCTGCATCGATCCCAATTCCTTGTGATAACACTAGTGCCATCAGTGTGTCCAAGAATTCTGTATTCCACTCCAAAACCAAGCATATTCCCATAAAATACCTGTTGGAAAACTAAGAGGGGGGTGAATCAGTTGTTATCGTGCTTAAACAATTATGTTTTTTTTTAACTATTTGCAGAGTACTTAATGGCAATCACAGTAATGCAAGAAAGTAAGCAATAGAACATTCAGTATCATTCACACATATGAGATACACAGAGACAGATATTTCCTGAGGAAACCCATAAAGGGTAAAAACCTCTTCTTCTTTATATGATAAGTATTCTTTACATTCTGTACATTATCATACTTATGAGCACCAACTCATAATGAGTCTACAACCTCTGTTTTGCAAGCTGCTACTTGCTGAGAGCACCAACTCTCTGGATTCTCTAGCACCCACTAGAAGGAAGAACTGACTCCCTGGTTTCTCTAGCACCCACTAGAAGGAAGTACCAACTCCCTGGTTTCTCTAGCACCCACTAGAAGGAAGCAACAACTCCCTATAAGTTCCAGAACCAACTGGATGGAAGCACCAACTTCCAGTCACATAGGCACCAAACTGTATAATCAGAGAACAACAATTCTCTCTTGCACCACCCTGGTTTTTCTAGCTACAACCAGATGGAAGCTACAACTCCCTATGTTCAAGCACCCACTAGAACCTCTGAGAAAAATAGTCCTCCCTAGCACCTCCCAACCACCCTAAAATATAAAGTTTTCTATATATAAATTTATCACAGTGATACAATATTTATCATTGGCTTACCAGGCTTATCATTGTTCTGCTATGCTGCTTTGCTCTCATGTATTAGTGTCTCTCTGTCTGCATCTTCTTGCGCTTTCTAATCTTTTGTTTTTCTCTACAAGAGCACCTCAGCCTTCTTTTACTATCTCAGTTATGCATCTTTGTTCTTTGCTTCTGTTGTGCTTTATGGTCTATGTGCCATATCCCATCTATGCACCATTCCTCTTCTGTGCATTTCAGCTGTTGCACTCTACCTCCTTCTACACACCTGAATCACACTCAACAGCTGCAACATCCCTCTCTTCTTTGTTCTGCATACTTATAGTCTTTATGCACCTTGTGCATGCTATCTCGCCATGCTTCTGCATGCTCTCTCCATGTCAAGTGTTTTTCCTGATCATCATTGCAACTCTTCAACTTCTCTGGTAGTTAAACCCATGCGTCCATCATCACTAGGTGTTATGCCAAGATTCCTTCACCTCTCCAACAGTCGAGACTCTTTTTCTTCTCTATCACAGTCGAGCTCAACCTCTTTGTTGCAGTTACAAGCTTCAACGCTCTTCCATCTGTCAAACGCCTCTATGACCAGTCTTCATTCCACTGGCAAATTCCTTGAGACTCTTCAACTCCTCCAGCAATCACATAGAAGTCTCTTTGATTCCTCTGGCAGAAACCATCAGTGGTTTCTAGCAGTTACAGTGTGAAACTTGAAATGGAGCCTAGCTATGCTATCTCCTTCCATTTACGTGACCACCGGCTACATCGACATTTCGCCATTCGGCAATTCAACATTCCTATGATCAAGTGTCTCGACACTCCAAGTCACGATCCCCAAAATGGAGCTTGGGTGCACTGGCTCCTTCCTCTATCTTCTGTAGATGTGACCATTGGCTGTGACCACAGCCTTATTCAAAAACGTATTTCACACTTTCGCATTTCGGGGATTTTGTGATGAGTCATCTCGACTCTCCATGCCTCAAACTCCGAAATGGAGCTTGTCTCTTCAAGCTCTTCTCTATAGATCTTTGACGATGTGACCATAGGTTATGACCAGGGGCCAATTATGAACACGCATTTTGCATTTTGGCATTCTGACATTCCTTGTGATGAAGTGTTTCAACACTCCAACTCTCGGTATCCAAAACCTACACCAAAAGGTGTTTCGACGTTTCGCATTTCGCGATTTTGGGACTCCTGTGATGAAGAGTCTCGACTCTTGACTCCTCCAACTCTTGGTATCCAAAACTCCAGTTGATGTGCCTATTTCAGGATTTCTGCGTTTCGCATTTCGTGATTCTAGGACTCTTGTGATGAAGAGTCTCGACTCTTGACTCCTCCAACTCCCGGTATCCGAAACTCCGGTTGATGTGCCTGTTTTGGGATTTCGGCGTTTCGCATTTTTTGATTCCAAGACTCCTGTGATGAAGAGTCTTAACTCTTGAATCCTCCAACTCCTAGTATCTGAAACTCCAAAATGGAGTCAGATCAACGTACTCCGACGTTTCGCATTTCGTTGTTTCGACATTCTTGTCGTGAGTTGCTTCCTTGACTCCTCCAATGCCCGGTATCCGAAACTCTGAAATGGAGTTTACACTTCTGATCTTTCCATGCCATTATCCCTACGTTGTTGATCTTCCTTGTCTGCATGTTTGACATCAAATGAACAAGCACACTCTTGCACTCTGCGTGCACCTCTGCACTACCTCTTCTGGTCTTCACGAGATTGCTCTGTTGTGTCTTCCAAAAATACTTTTGGTGCCCGCCTGGCACATTCCACATGTACTTAAGACATCATCATTGTTGTACTTGCCATCAATGATAAGCGTATGCTACCTATAAAACATGCCAACAATACCATTTTCTGAGAGAGCAGGTCACCAATCAGATTGTTTAGGTCCATTACATTCCAACCACAGAACAAATTGCAGACATCTTTACTAAACCCCTAGCCAAGACACCATTTGAATATCTCTGACAGAAGTTGGGTGTCATCCCGTATCACACCTAAGAGAGTCCATTCTGTTAGGGGGAGTCTATATTGATTGAATATTTGATACCTCTAAAAAATACTACAACAGCTCAGGGGGAGCGTGTTTTCTTTGACATTGATGTCAAACGGGGAGAAAAGAACAGGTCTGGGTGCCTTTGTTGCCATCAATGCCAAAGGGGGAGATTGTTGGCATGTTTTACAGGAAGCATATGCTTGTCATTGATGGCAAGTACACCAATGATTATGGCTTGAGTATAGGTATAATGTGGCAGGCGGGCACCAGAAGTATTTTGGGAAGACGCAGCAGAGCATGCTCGTGAAGACCAGAAGAGATAGTGCAGAGGTGCACGCAGAGTGCAGAGTATGCGTGTTTGTCATTGATGGAAAAGATCACGACCAGCAGCACAACAATGATCTCATGGCAAGATCAGAAGCTAAACTCCATTTCGGGTATCAGAAGCTAAACTCTATTTCAAAGTTTCGGATACCGGGAGTTGGAAGTGTTGAAAAACTTCATCATAGAAATGTCGAAATGCGAAACGTCGAAATACCAGATCGTTGATCTGACTCCATTTTGGAGTTTGAGATACCGGTAGTTTGAGGTGTTAAGGACACTCACGACAAGAATGTTGAAACGGTGAAATGAAAAATGTTGAAATACGTTGATCTGGCTCCATTTCGGAGTTTCAGATACCGGGAGTTGGAGGTGTCAAGAACACTCACGACAAGAATACTGAAATCTCAAAATGTGAAACCATGACTTAATCTGAGTCGTTGATCAAAGAAATATCTGGACCGTCGAATCATCAATATTTTGGACCATTGATCTGACTCCATTTCATAGTTTTAGATATCGGGAGTTGGAGGAGTCAAGGAAGCAACTCACGACAGGAACTCATGATATGTGAAATCACGAAAAGATATGGACCGTCGAATCATCAAGATTGTGGACCGTTGATCTGACTCCATTTTGGAGTTTCAGATACCGGGAGTTGGAGGAGTCAAGAGTTGAGACTCTTCATCACAGGAGTCTCGAGGTTGCAAAATGTGAAACATCGATCATTTCGGGTTTTGTGATTTGGAGTGTCGAGATACTTCTCCATAGGAATGCCGAAATGTAGAAATGTTGAAATGCGAAATCATGAAAGCACTTTATGGATAAACGCTCGGTCACAACTACGGGCATGTGAAGGAAGGATATTGCAAGTTGCAAGGCTCCATTTCGTGATCAGGAGTTGGAAGAGTCAAAGTGACTCGCAACAAATTCACGAAACATGAAATTGCGAAATGCAGTTTCGAATAAGGATGTGGTCACAGCCAGTGGTCACATCTGCGGAAGATGGAGGAAGGAGCTAGTGCAACCAAGCTCCATTTTAGAGATCGCGACTTGGAGAGTCAAGATACCTCATCCCCAGATCCACGAAACGCGAGTCACAAAATCACCTTCTGAACAGGCGTGTGGTCACTGCCTGAGGCCACATGTGAAAGGAAAGGTGAAAGGTGCCAAAGGCACAAGGCTCAATAGGTTCACAGTGTAACTGCTAGAAATGATTGATGGTTTATGTTAGAGGACTTGAAGAGACTTCAGGGTGATTGCCAGAGAAGATGAAGGGTCTCGAGGCATCTTCTAGTGAAATGAAGGGTGTTCATACAGATTATTGACAGATGGAAGATCGTTGGAGCCTGGAACTGCAACAGAGGAAATGAGCTCGACTGTGACAGAGAAGATGAAGACTCTCAACTGCTGGAGAGGCTAAGGAATCTCAGCATAATGCTCAGTGAGGATGAATGCCTGGGTTTAACTGCTAGAGAAGATGAAGAGTTGTAATGATGATTAGGCAAAGCACTCGACACGAGGAGAGCATGCAGAAGCATTGTGAATAGAGGATGCAAAAGATGTTGGAGGGAGTGAAGCGGTGGCAATGTGGAGTGGCAGTGAATATCCCGATGTGGAGAACAATGGCATGGGGTAGAGAATGTAGAAGTATTGTGCATATAGCATGCACAAGGTGCACAGAGACTACAAGGATGCAGAACAAAGAAGAGATGAGGGTTGTTGTTGAGAGTGATTCAGGTGTGTAGAAGGAGGCAGAGTGCAGCAGCTGAAATACATAGAAGAGGAATGGTGCATTGAATGGACATGGCGCACAGAGCATAAAAGGCAGAAGAACAAAAAGTGCAAGGATGTGTGCAGAAAGACAGTGAGGCAGACAGAGCAGGGCAGTGTAGCAGAACAGTGATGAGATTGGTCAGCCATTAATGAATGTTATATCACTGTAATAAGTTTCTATAGCAAATTTTATATTTCAGGGTGGTAGGGAGGTGCTAGGGAGGAGTGTTTTCCTCAGAAGTTCAAGTGGGTGCTTGAACACAGGAAGTTTTAGCTTCCATCTGGTTGCAGCCAGAGAAACCAGGGTGGTGCAAGGAAGAATTATTGTTCTTTGTTTTACAGGTTGGTGCCTGTGTGACTGGAAGTTGGTGCTTCCATCCAGTTGGTGCTGGAACACTTAGGGAGTTGTTGCTTCCTTCTAGTGGGTGCTAGAGAAACCAGGGAGTTGGTGCTTCCTTCTATTAGTTGCTAGATAAAACAGAGAGTTGGTGCTCTCAGCAAGTTGTGGCTTGCAAAACAGAGGTTGTAGCCTCACAATGAGTTGGAGCTCATATGTATGATAATGTACATAATGTAAAGATTACTTATCATACCAAGAAGAAGGGTTTTTACCCTTTATGGTTTTCCTCAGGAAATATCTGTCTCTGTATATTTCATACGTGTGAATGATTTTGAATGTTCTATTGCTTTCTTCCCTGCATTATTGTGATTATTATTCAGTGCTCTGCAAAGAGTTTAAAATAAGCATAATTGTTTAAGATCGGTAACAACTGATTCACCCCCCCCCCCCTCTCAGTTGTCCAACATTTCTCACTGATGCTTTATGTTAAAATTCCTTTCCAGCCACTTTGTAATCAACTTCTTGTGAATGAGCATAGTCATCACATCTCTATCTTCAGAGATAAGCTACCACCATTCTAGCTAGCTTGTGTTCTTTGCATTTTTTAGTCTTTTGTATTTCAGGCAATCATTAATAGAATATCAATTTAACTATATTACGATGTTTCTTTCAATATCTCTATGTGTTTCCTTGTTATATATTTACCTTGATTTTGTTCTAAATATAATCTGGATCAATGTGGTGGGACCAACTAAAGTAGGTCAAGCATATTGATGAAAAGAGAATCTCTTGAAAATATTTCAAGAAGTACTTCCAACAACATTACTTGTCAAAGCATTAATATGACAATAAAATGAAAGAGTTCTTTGAATTAAAGCTAGGAAGCCTAACCATGGAGGATTATGAGAAGAGATTCTTAGATATTTCGAGGTATGTGGGTTTCATCAAGGATGAGAAGGTGAAAATTAAAATATCTTTGAATGGTATTCCATCACTTTACAGGGATAAAATTCAAGTTGATGAACCCAAGACCTTGGAGGAAGATATAAGGAAGTCTAAGTAATTATATGAGCAATCTAAAGGAAGGCCAACTTTTCAAAATTCTTGGGATGATTATAAGAAAAGTAAGATGCATCAGAGGAATAAATTATTCAAGCCACCTTTTTCAGGGACAAATCACAATCATATTAGTAGGGACAACTAGCACAAAGTGAGCCTAAGATGATAGATTCCTTGGAGAAAAGGCCAATACAACAACCCATAAAGTATTGGGGATGCGAGGCAAACCACATGTATAAAGATTGTCCTCGCAAGAGAGATAGGATAAGGACTATACATAACATCCAGGAAGATGATACAATGGAATATATGGGTAGAATCATGCTAAGGATTTATGCATACTTGGAAAACAGACAAGTAGACTATCAATCCCACATGATTGAAGTGGAAGGTAAGATTTAGAATCATCCTATAGCTATTTTGATTCATAGCTATATAGATCCTAATTTTGTTGAAAGGTTTAAATTGAGTAGATGTAAGCATGGAATGTCTTGGTTGGTTTAGCTAGCCACTTGAACCAAAAGAAGAATCGATGAACTTGTCAGGGATTTCCCATTGGACATGAATGGAGTCAACACTAAAGCATATTTGAACATCATATAACTTGGGTCATATGACTATTTGATTGGTATGTATTAGTTGGAAAATCATCACAATGTCCTAGATTTCTACAATAAGGCTTTCACATACCTTCATGAGGAAGGGAAGTTAAGGAGAGTTCAATGCATTCTAAGGCCTATATCCATCAGAGAGGTTTCAACCTTGCAGCTAAAAAGAAGCTTCAGAAAAGGGTGTCACATATATGCAACACATATGGAAGAGACATCCAAGATAAGGTTCCAAATCTTGAAGACTATTCAGTCTTGAAAGAGTATGAAAATATGTCTAGGGAATTTCCATGATTTCCACCAAAGAGAGACATTGAATTATCTAATGACTTGATGCTTGGAGTTGTCCTAGTGTTCAAGACTCCCTATAAAATGAGCACATTAGAGTTGAAAGAGTTACAAATATAGC
Organism: Picea engelmannii; assembly: GCA_009831015.1. NCBI lineage: Eukaryota > Viridiplantae > Streptophyta > Pinopsida > Pinales > Pinaceae > Picea > Picea engelmannii. The sequence continues at coordinate 98,936 of ML802361.1, forward strand.
TAGAATAACGCTTGAATAAGGGATACTTACGTCCAAGTGTCTCACCTTGGGGTGACTGAGTGCTCTTTGTGAAGAAAAAATATGGAACTTTGAGTTTGTGTATTGACTTTAGACAACTGAACAAGGTCACTATAAAGAAAAAGTACCCTATGCCAAGGATTGATGGCCTTTCTAATCAGTTGAAAGGAGTAAGGACATTCTCCAAGATTTCCCTAAGGTCGTGTCATCATCAAGTGAAGATCAAATAAGAAGATATCAACAAGACAACCTTATTGACAAGATATGGCCAGTATGAGCGTGTAGTGGTTCCATTTGGGTTGACAAATGCACAACTACTTTTATGCGTCTGATGAATAGAGTGTTCGATAATTATATTGACAATTTTGTTGTTGTTTTCTTAAATAACATTCTCATCTACTCAAAGACAGGGGAGGATCATGAGCATCATTTGAGGTTGGTGCTACAAGTGTTGAGAGAGCACCAATCATATGCCAAGTTAAGCAAGTGCACTTTCTCCACTATTTGGGCCACTTTATCTCAGAGGAGGGCATAATAGTGGATCTAGAGAAGATTGAGGTAATCAGAGGATGGCCTAGACAAAAGTATATCTCATAGGTGAGATCAGTTGTGGGACTAGCTAGCTACTACAAGAGATTCATTGAAGGTTTCTCCAAGATTGGGCGTCCAGTCACTTCACTGCAATAGAAAGGAATGAAGTTTGAATGGAATTCAAAATGTGAAGAGAGTTTTCAAAAATTGAAGGAAGTATTAACCAATGCACCAATTTTAAATATTGCTTATCCAAATGAAGACTTTGTGGTGTGCATTGATGCATGCAAAGAAGGACTTGGTGGATCCCTTACCCAAAATGGGCATGTCATCTGCTACGCGTCAATAAATATTAAGGAGCATGAGATGAACCATGTTGCATGACTTGGAATTGGCAGTAATTGTTCATGTGCTAAAGATGTGGAGGAGGCATTATCTCATGAGTAAAAAATTCAAGCCAAGGACATACCATAGTGGTTTGAAATACTTGTTTGAGTAGCCAACATTAGAAAAATTAGATGGTTGGAATTCCTTAGTGAATATGATTTTGACACAAAGCACAACAAGGGTAAAGAGGAAAAAGTGGTTGATGCACTCGATAAGAAGGTGCATGAGATGCATGTTATAGCCATTAGCATATACATTTCAGATTTAAAGAGAAGAGTTTTGGAAGTTGTGGCATCATACCAACACTATCTACAACTTAAATAAGACTTACAACAAGGTAATGGAGAACTAAAACACAAATATTACAAGTTGGAAGAGAATGGAATCCTCTTGTACAAGAAAAAATAATTTTTTCCTAATTCACATGAGTTGAGAAATCTAGTGTTGAAGGAGATGCATAACGTACCTTATGTTGGACATCCAGGGTACCATAAAATTATTGCAGCTATAAGAGGCTAGTTTTTTTTTGGTATGAAATGAAGGAATATGTGGTTGATTATATCGTTAGATGCATGGAATGTTAGAAGGTAAGTCTAAGCACAAACATCCAATTGGATTGCTACTTCCATTTCTCATTCTTGAGTGGAAATGGAGATTCTTACAATAGATTTCATCACCAAGTTGCCTAGAACAATGAAGCATCATGATTCTATCATGGTAGTGGTGGATAAGCTTACAAATGTTGAACATTTTATTCCATTCAAGCTGACTCATAAGTCAACCAATATTGCAAAAATCTATATGAAAGAAATTGTCAGGCCACAAGGTGTGCATAAGGCAATAACATCTGATAGAGATCCTAAGTTGACTTCTAATTCTTGGAAATGGTTGTTTAAAAATTTTGTGATAAATATAAACTTTAGCACAACATATCATCTAAAGTTAGATGGGAAGACAAAGAGAGTTAATGAAATGATTGAAGATATGTTGAGAATGTATGTAATGGACAACCCTTCAAGGTGGGAATACTATATTCATTTAGAAGATTTTTCATATAATAATGGGTACCATGAATCTTTCACGATGAGTCCATTTGAAGCCCTGGATGGCAGGAAATGAAACACGTTAATGAGTTGGGATAACCCAATAGAAAGAGCCATTATTGGGCCAGATTTTTTCAAAGATCTGGAAGAGAAAATGGCGATCAAATATAATAAAAAGGTTGCATAGGACAAGAAAAAGAACTATGAAAACAAAGGTAGAACACACGGAGAACTCAAAGTGTAAGAGCATGTATTCCTGAAAGTGTAGGACAAAAAGAGCTCACTGAGGTCGGAGAGCTGCTCAAAATTGGCAGCCATATATTTTGGGCCATTTGAGATTTAGAGAGAATTGGTCGTGTTGCATACATGCTTTGATCTGTATTATTTTCGGCACGAAATGAGAGTGGAGATATAATAAAGAAATGCACAGAGATATCGCATATATCCAGTAATATAATAGAAATATATCACAGATGCAACCATAAACACAGAGATACAGTAATACACGATTTCTATTAATGAAAGAAATGTACAGAGACTGTAAAAATACAGAGTGAAAGACTCGCTAGAATGGTGGCAGCTTATCTCTGAGAAGAGATGTGATGGCTACTCTCATTCACAAGAAGATGATTACAATGAGGCTCTGAAGGCCTTTTTACAATAAACAGGAATGCCAAAAACCTTAGACATCCAAAAACCTAACTCGAGGAGAGTAAAGGGAACATGGCCCTTGAGTGCTACTTGTCAAGAGAGGGACATGCATATTTAAAGTTATTTAACGTTATGGACTAGTGGAAATCCATCATTCTAATGATTGTACTTTTCCATTATTTCTTTGGTATGTTGGGTGTGAGCTTAGGAAATCCAAGGACATTGTTACCTTATGAATCTTTTGAATCCTAGGTGGATCCAGTTGGGAAATTCTTCTTGGGTTTCCTTTGGGAAGGATAGAGCCATGCAAGGATACTTGTGTGCATAATATTTCCCAGTGTGTGAGGCTTTGAGGATGCTTGGATTTCCATTATTGTAGGTATATTTCTTGGAGCCACAACTCCGAGACTTCCTGGCTAGCCTATGTTGGAGCCCTATAAGAGAAGTGGGACAGCCTGAGGGATTACGAAGCAAAGAACGGGGTACACTTCCTTAGATTGTGTAGGCGAAGGGGAATGAGAGCTTGCTAGTTGCAATTGCTACAGGAGTTTGGTACCTTGGCCTATTTTTTTTTTATCAACTGTTAGACCTAGTTGGCTTAGGTATCCTTTTCCCTAGTGGAGTCATAGCCCTAAATCAGGAGTGACTTTCCGCTGAGAGAGATAAAGTAACAAAATCTATTACTAGGTGGAATGTCTAAGGTCTCCATTGGTGCAGACCCCCCCCCCACCTCAGCAGGGTCCACTGACCACCCGGTCTCTAGATCATTCTTATTCTGAGCCGAAATAGCTCTTCGGGCTCCTGTTGGAACCCCTCGAACAAATCCACAAGTCCCTTTGTCCTCTGGCACATGCCTTTGAGAAAACCTATGTACGCACTCAGCTTTCGGCACTCCTCTCTATTCTAGGCCAACACACCTTTCATGTTTTCAGGATTTTGGGACTCCTGCATGCAAGCTCTCCCAGGCTCCTTGTCCCTCCAACTCCCAGTCACTGAAATGTCGAAAACTACCTGCAACCACGGTCCTCTTTCTGGATTTCATAATTCGCAATTTCGCGATTCCGACTGCAGATGGTTCTTGGTCCTTCAACCTCCCGAACCCCGGAATGCCAAAATCTACCTGTGACCACGGTCTTCTCTTCGAGATTTTGGAATTCATGATTTCGCGATTCTAGCTGCAAACGGTTATTAGTCCTTCAACCTCCCAGACCCTGGAATGTCGAAATCTACCCGTGACCACGGTCTTCTCTTCAGGATTTTGGAATTCACGATTCCGTCAGTCAGGACTCCCTGTCTCACGACTCCTTCGCTCTTGAACCCCTGATTTCCAAAATGATGAAAAGGGTTTACGGCTCTGCGCTACCGACTTTCGTGATTTGGGAAACCGCGATGTGAGCGTTCCCCTGGTTCTCTATATTTCCAATCCCCGGTTCCCGAAATGTCGAAATCTCTCTGTTGAGAGATTAACGGTCTAGTCCTCCTGGAACCAAAATATTTCGGGCTTTTCCCAAAGCCTTGACCACCTTCCACGTGTCCTTCTGTGAACGGTCCTAGTGCTTTCACGAGTTCTCCTTTCATGATTTCTGAAGACTCTTCACTCTCGGTCTCCCGGTGTCCGAATCATCGAAACGTGGGTCTCTTGGCACGCGTCCTCTGAGATGGATGGTTTTGATTCTTTCAGGACTTCGACAAGTCCTCTCCTTTGCTTCTACGAGGGTTAAACCTCATTCTCCTCTTTCTGGATCCGATGGCTATCAGTCCTTTACGCGATATCTGACACTTACGATCTGATCTTTTGTGCACCTCATGTGTGCGCTCCTCCTGTGCACATATCTATGATCCAGCGACTCTTGGGCCACTATGCTCCAGATCCGACGACTGGCGCGATTTCGCGCACCAGGAGTTCGCGATGCAGCGACTCCAAAATCCCTTGCCGCTCCAAAACCCAAACTCTGAAATGTCGAAATGTCAAACTCCTGAACTTTGTCGACTGTGAAACCTCAAAGGGTTTCTCGACCTTCTACTCCTTTCTTCTACTGCTCTGTGCATAAAGGAATTGTTCCTCCTGAGCTTAGAGACTTAGAATAAGTCCATCCTCGCACACTACTTGTGCTACTGAGTACTTCGCTAAACTCAGATCCGAAGCATTTCCTGTAAAGAAATGCTTCATGCCAACCTGGCGTTCTTCAGCTCGATGCACACCTTGTAGAGCTTACAGAGTGTTTAACAACTCTGCCAGTGTCTCTCCTCAACACTTCTTCTCTCTGAACTCGAAATAGAGTCCCTCCTGTGCAAACTTGCACAGGCTCAATGCCCTCTTGGCAGAGATTTATATAACCTCCAGTAGTTATGTTTCTTCTCTGTGCCTTTCTTTGCACAGTTCCCGCTCAAGCACGCCTTGATGAGCCTACAGGATGTTCAATAACCCTGTGAGTGTCTTCCCAGTGACACTTCCCTTCTCTCTGAACTCAACAAAGATTTCCTTCTGTGCACACCTACACCAACTTAATTCCCACCTGGCAGAGTTCTCCAGAATCCTTAGTGATTATGTCTTCTCTCTCTCTCTAAACTCGAAATATAGTTCTCCTATGCACTCTATGCACTTACTCAATGCCCTCCTGGCAAAGCTTCCATAGAACCTTCAGTGATTATGATATCTTTGTTCCTTCCTTTGCACAGTCTTACCTTCAAGGTGTTAAAAAACCTTGAGGTTTCCTCTTTGAGTCAATGACTCCAGCTGGTGCACCCTCCTGGAACGTCTTTGTCTAAATTCCGCAGAATTCAGAAGTGCACTCCTTGCACTGGCTTACAGAGACTGCAATACTCTGTCATGCACTCTTGCATGAAACGTCAAAGAACCCAAACCTGTAAATCAAAGAACTCAATAGACAGGAAAACATATCTATTCCTTGCAGATGAAACTTAACATACATCTACAACGTATCATCAACACATGAAGACATTCATTCATGAACTCACAAATACATGAACAACAACATGCAAGAAAAACTGTTATGTTTGTATTAATTAAGAATGCATGATTACAATGTGAGCTCAAACTGCAACAGAGTCTCGGCTCTCCTTTTCTATCTCTCTTCTCTATCCTATTCTATTTTGCCTCTCTCTATCCTCACAGACTAACTGCCTACAGATACCAAGGATCTTTTTACAAAAGGGGGCTCCTTTAGCGGTTCCCTCCATCCTCACCAACTCTCATTAATTTACATTCAATTACATTGAATGGTTGTCTAGTCTGAATCAGATATAGATCTCAACCTTACAACCATTAAAGACGGTTTCTAATCACATCCTGTGTGTATGCATGGCTTTTGTCTCTTCGGCCTTACAATATTTAATACAATTTCAAAAATTTGAAATACAAGAGGGTTGCGCCTCTCTCCTTCCATTGAATGCACACTCGATGTGCTGGCTAGCTGGCACTTGATGACGTTGGAGTGACGCTCCTGCATCATACTCCTCGGCTGCAAAAATCATGAGCTCTTTCTCATGATCTTCCCATCATGGTTGTCCAAATCCACCTGGATCAAACAGTTCTCTAGAGTTGTCCATCTGCTCCACTGCTTCGCTGCTACTGCTGCATCTGTTGCCTTGCTGCTATGGCAAGTTCTCCTCTACTCAGCTTCCCTTTGATAACCACTTCTGTTGATCTGATCATCAGCCTTTTGATCTCCTCATTTATCTCGTCTAGCTGCTCCCGGGGATGGCTCTCCTTTTGCAGCCTGCTCCACTGCACTTATTCCCTGCAAATGGGTAGATCAACTAGATCTCCCATGCCATCTTCTTCCTCTGTGGCCGCAGCTTGCCACTCTGCTGCAAAATTCATCTCTACAGTCTTATCCTCCTAATTAACCTATTGTTCAATCACCTTCTCTGACATACTTGCTTCTGTTATTTCTCCTTGTGTTGGTTGAATTCCAGCTTCCTCCAGTAGCTCCTTAGACTGGAATTTTGCCTCATCTTCTGCTGCATGCCTCAGCACTGTTGTCATCATCAACTATTCACTCCCTGGTTGAAATTTTTGAGCGATTACTCGGAATTCTCCCCTACCAACATCTACATGATTGTCTGCTCATGGCAGTCATCTACTGGCTTTGGACGGTTCAACCAATCCTCCAGCATCTCTAACTCCTTCTCCCATTGAGTGAGCATATCATCTATGTGCTCCTCTTCTGTTGTCAACTTCAGTGTTGCAGGTGTCTCTATTTCAGCTACCTGGCTGAAATCTTTGAGACATTCTTCTGAATTCTCATCTTCTTCTCCTTCTATTGGGGTATCTCTTGATGTTTTCCCCAATTATTCTTTCTCTTTAACAGTCTTTGTTGGTTGTCCCTCTATTGTTGTACCCACAACATCTTCCTTGGTCTTGTCTTGGCTGCTTGGTAGGAATATATGAATTCCTCCAATGATCAGAATACTTTTCTAACCTTCCTTCTCTGTCAGCTCCTCTTGTTGATATGAACTCACCTTTGAGATCATATTCTCTCCCTTTCCCACTTGGTAGTCTATGAGATCCCCTAGTGATCCCATCTTATTGCCCATTTGGAAATTTGAACTTTCAGCACCGCCCTCCTGGCAGTTTATGAGACCCAAAACTGATCTCTTCCTATTGCCCACCTGGAAATTTGAAAGTCCATCTCTGCCCACTTGGCAGTCTATGAGATCTCTACTCGATCTCTCCTCTTCATAATTACTGAGATTTCTCCCAGCTTCTGGTTCACACACATGAACCATCTCTTCTTCATCTTTGAGGCTTTCCACATACCTCAGTCATTCCTTCAATAACCTTCGTTGTCTTCTGGCCAACAATTTCTTGACTTACCACTTTGCTTTCCTCCTCAAAGGCCATTCATATACCCAATGTGTCCTTACATTCTATTGCATCCGTAGTGCAAGCTCTTCCATCCTCACCCTTATCTCAGTGATCTCTTCATCCATCCCTGGATTTTTCTTCTACTTGCGGCCTTCCCTATGACCATGCCCATGGCCTTCAGTAGCCATCTTCCTGTTGTTATCTTCCCTCTTAGAAAACTTGTTGTTGTCACTCTGCAACTGTGAGTGCTTCCAGCATCTCCTACAGTCCTCCTGACTGTCTAGTGGTTGTGGCGCACCTTGCAACAATCATCAAAGAGCTTCAACACTTTGTCCTCCTCCTTCACCTATTATATACAAATGAATCTCTGCTTATGATCCCACTTGATGTTACCAGAATTTCTCCTCTGGTGAATTTCTTCCCTGATACCACCTTGATGCGTATCAGAGTGTTTTTCTTTTCATTCTCTGCCTCCCTCTGCCTGCAGTATACAGACAGAGAATCAGGCTCTGATACCACTTTGATGGTGTGTATCAGATTATTTTCTTTATCTATTATGCCTCCCTCTGCCTGCAATATACAGATAGAAAATCAAGCTCTGATACCAACTGGCACAGACCCCCCCTACCTCAGCAGGGTCCACTGACCTCTCGGTCTCTATATCATTCTTCTTCTGAGCCGAAATAGCTCTTCGGGCTCCTGTTGGAACCCCTCAAACAAATCCACGGGTCCCTTTGTCCTCTGGCACAGGCCTTTGAGAAAACCTATACACGCGCTCAGCTTTCGGCGCTCTTCTCTGTTCTGGGCCAACACGCCTTTTGCGTTTTCAGGATTTTGGGACTCCTACATGCGAGCTCTCCCGGGCTCCTTGTCCCTCCAACTCCCAGTTGTTGAAAGGTCGAAAACTACCCACAACCATGGTCTTCTTTCAGGATTTCAGAATTTGTGATTCTAGTTGCAGATTGTTCTTGGTCCTTCAACCTCCCGGACCCCAGAATGTTGAAATCTACCCGTGACCATAGTCTTCTCTTCAGGATTTTGAAATTCGCAATTTCGTGATTCCGGTTGTAGACGGTTCTTGTTCCTTCAACCTCTCGGACCCCGGAATGCCGAAATCTACCTGTGACCACGGTCTTCTCTTTGGGATTTCGAAATTTGCGATTTCACGATTCCGAAAGTTGGGACTCCCTGTCTCATGACTCCTTTGCTCTTGAACCCCCGTTTTTTTAAATGTTGAAAAGGGCTTACGGCTCTGTGCTGCCAAATTTCGTTATTCGAGAAACCATGATGTGAGTGTTCCCCCAGTTCTCTGTCTTTCCAATCCCTGGTTCTCGAAATGTCGAAATATCTCTGTTGAGAGATCAACGGTCTAGTCCTCCTGGAACCGAAATCTTTCGGGCCTTTTCCCAAAGCCTTGACCGCCTTCCACATGTCCTCCTGTGGACGGTCCTGGTCCTTCCACAAGTTCTCCTTTCATGATTTCTTGAGACTCTTCACTCTCGGTATCCCGTTGTCTGAATCACGAAAATGTGGGTCTCTTGACACGCGTCCTCTGAGATGGATGGTTCTGATTCTTTCAGGACTTCGACGAGTCCTCTCCTTTGCTTCTATGAGGGTTAAACATCGTTCTCCTCTTTCTGGATCCAATGGCTATAGGTCCTTTACGCGAGATCTGACGGTCACAATCTGATCTTCTATGCACCTCCTATGTGCACTCCTCCTGTGCACGTATCTGTAATCTAGCGACTCTCGGGCCACTGCGCTCCAGATCCGACGGCTGGCGCAATTTCGCGCACCAGGAGTTCGCGATGCAGCGACTCCAAAATCCCTTGCCGCTCCAAACCCCGAACTCCAAAATGCCGAAATGTCGAACTCCTGAACTTTGTCGACTGTGAAACCTCAAAGGGTTTCTCGACCTTCTGCTCCTTTCTTCTGTTTCTCTGTGCGCAAAAGCATTGTTCCTTCTGAGCTTTGGGACTTAGAATAAGTCCATCCTTGCACACTCCTTGTGCTACTAAGTACTTCGCTAAACTTAGATATGAAGTATTTCTTGTAAAGAAATGCTTCATTCCCTCTTGGCATTCTTCAGCTCGATGCACACCTTGTAGAGCTTACAAAGTGTTCAACAACTCTGCCAGTGTCTCTCCTTGACACTTCTTCTCTCTGAACTCGAAATAGAGTCCATCTTGTGCAAACTTGCACATGCTCAATGCCCTCCTGGTAGATCTTTACAGAACCTTCAATAGTTTTTTTTCTTCTTTGTGCCTTTGTTATTGGATAAATCTGTAAGTGCGGACACAAACTGATCTCCGTAGATCCACCTGGATCTAGAACAAAGCAAGACAGACCATGACTCTTTCCCTAGATTTTGACCATTGAATTAACTAGGAGGCAAGAACGAGTAACATACCTTATAATCGCTTCCTATGGTCTTTGTTTCTCCTGCTTCGCTCTAGCGCTCTCGTGCAGTCAAGACTAAGACAACACAAACCAACCAAAAGTGAAGAAAGCAAAATCTATTCAACAATCAATCTATGTATATGATCAAGGAGTTACAAAATAAAGTAGAAATAGCTTTATGGGAAAGGGACATATTACTGTATCATATTGATGGAAAGTAAAGATTACAACCTGAGCCTTGATGTCACAAACTTCCTTTCGATGGCCCTTGGATCTGACACACACACTTGCTCACTTGCATGAAGAATATCAAAACCCTTATGATGTCTTTGCTGGAGTTTCCTAGCCTGTTGTTCAAGCTTCAATCCTTCACACAATTCTTTCACTAATTCTCCAATGAATCTTGCTTAACCTTGTTTGCTTAACCTTTTCCATGAGAATTCCCTCAATATATAGGGGAGAATGAATTAGTTACTTGGATAAGAATGATCCCAAAATATCAGGGAATCCAGTACTAGGATAACCATTCGAATGCCATCTCATCCTTCTAGAAGATTCCCTTCTAGAAGCATCGAGAATTCATCTTTTTCCTTGCTTTAGAAAGAGTTCGCACCCAAGCAGTTCGACACAGTGCGAACTTCTCGCACCCTCACTTAAGGCAGCCTGCGAGAATCATGCATTCTCGTAGGAAAATATACTAGTAGCCTGCGAACCTCCTTCAAAAATGATATTTCTGGAAAGAGAAGAAAGTAACTTTTCTCGGGAGAAAGTCCTAATGAAGAGTCTGAGTACACCATCATTAATACATCATCATGATGACCAAAATCATGGGTAATATCCTTTCTTTGCACAGTTCTCGCTCAAGCACGCCTTGTTGAGCCTACAGGATGTTTAGTAACCCTGTGAGTGTCTTCCCCATGACACTTCCCTTCTCTCTAAACTCAACAAAGAGTTCCTTCTGTGCACACCTGCACCAACTCAATGCCCACCTGGAAGATTTCTCTAGAATCCTCAGTGATTATGTCTTCTCTCTCTCTATGAACTCAAAATAGAGTTCTCTTGTGCACTCTATGCACTTACTCAATGCCCTCCTGGCAGAGCTTCCACAGAACCTTCAGTGATTTTTTTATCTATGTGCCTTCCTCTACACAGTCTTACCTTCAAGGTTTTTAGAAACCTTGAGGTTTCCTCTTTGAGTCAATGACTCCAGCTGGTGCGCCCTCTTGGCACGTCTTTGTCTAAATTCCACATAATTCAGAAGTGCACTCCTTGCACTCGCTTATAGAGACCGCAGTACTCTGTCATGCACTCTTGCATGAAACCTCAAAGAATCCAAACCTGTAAATCAAATAACTCAATAGACAGGAAAACCTATCTATTCCCTGCATATGAAACTTAACATACATCTACAGCGTATCATCAACACATGAAGACATTCATTCATGAACTCACAAATACATGAACAACAACATGCAGGAAAAACTGCTCTGTTTGTATTAATCAAGAATGCCTGATTACAATGTGAGCTCAGACTACAACAGATTCTCAGCTCTCCTTTTCTATCTCTCTTCTCTATCCTATTCTCTTCTGCCTCTCTCTATCCTCACAGACTAACTGCCTACAGATACCAAGGATCTTTTTACAAAAGGGGGCTCCTTGAGCGCTTCCCTCCATCCTCACCAACTCTCATTAATTTACATTCAATTACATTGAATGGTTGTCTAGTCCGAATCGGATCTAGATCTCAGCCTTACAACCATTAAAGACGATTTCTAATCACAGCATGTGCATATGCATGGCTTTTGGCTCTTCGGCCTTACAAGATTTAATACAATTTCAAAAGTTTGAAATACAAGAGGGTTGCACCTCTCTCCTTCCATTGAATGTGCGCTCGATGTGCTGGCTAGCTGGCGCTTGATGATGTTGGAGTGATGCTCCTGCATCATCCATCCAGCTGGTGCTTTCATTAAAGATAAGTGTTGTTTATAATTTGTTTTTACATGATGCTCGTTATGTGTAATTATATGTGTTAATTGTTGTTGTTATCTTAATGAATATGCACTACATTATATTTATGTATGTTTATGTCAATATGTATGGTATTGCATGTTATAATGCATGCATATCTATATCATATACATTCCATAATTATTGTATGTCATCAGAGTTGCTAATTTATGGAAAATATGAGCTAGGTTGAAGGAATTTTGAATTGTTTAGTGTGGTATCAGAGTTTTGAATGTTTAAGATGAAATTGTGGAAAAATTGTGAAATTAAAAGGTATCCCATATCCTCGACGGTGGATAGAGCATATTGGGTATATTACAAGAAGCCTCTTCGAGGGGGCAACTTCCTTTTACAATATAACAAATGTACAAGATGAGATGCTCCTAAAACCAAGTCTCCTTTCTATAAATAGGAGGCAAAGGGTACAATTATTACAATTAAAAGGTCTAGCTGACCAATAAGGACAACACTAATATAACAATATAAATGTAATAACTCAATATCTAGGGCTTATCCCTCGCAATATTCAACAAACAAAGTAGGAAATGAAGAAGCAAAGGTGCAAATCACACAACCCTCTAAATGAGATAAATTCTAGTAGCATGATATTATAATGTTAGACCTAAGATCCTTCTCAATATGCAAAGGAGGTTTCCTTATAGGAATAAGGATCCTCCTTAGGTTCTTTTTATGAAGAATAGGTCCACATTCTAAAACAATCCTGGAATATTCGTGCTTTGGGATTACTTTCAATGATCGGAGTTGATTGTATCAACGATGGTATGCTCCTTGTTAAAAGTTGACCCTATCAAATTAAACATGTCAGTATTAGTTTGTTTACAATGCGGTCCTATGGCTTTAGAAGAGACATACATGTGGGATAAATTAACCAAGAAAATTATTAAAAAAATCTAAGGTTCCAAGACAATTCCATACTAAGTGCACTACATGTGAATGCATTCCGAAGAGAACACAATTTAGTACATGTTGACCAAATCAGGTGTTAACAATGCTACAAAAATGTGTCCACAACAACAATAATGTGTAAAACACATAATCCCTTGATACCTAGATACATGTAATCTCTTAAAATATTGATTCGTAATGAAAGAATATGGTAGTGAAATAGGAATACAAGGGAGAATGAGTGAAGTCTAGTGCATTTGTGATGACACAAGCGAGATCAAAATTGATGATGTGTATATGATATACAATAATTATATGACTAACACTTTTCCATGCCCTCCACTCATGTCCACTAGTGTATTGGCATATTTGAATCCATTGTAAGCTGGCAAGATATATGTATCTCCACCTTCACGAACGAGACCATGGTCATGTTTAATATGTCATTGAACTTATTTATTAATGTTGGTTGCATAAGACCAAATATCTTAGCCATCATTCCCAAAATTTGTTGGAGAATAATGGAAAAATGTCATAGTTTCTTAAATTGTTAGAACCAATTTCTATTGTATGCTAGTTTAGTCTTTTGTTGGTTTTCAGATCCATGATTTTAGGAGATTATTAGGGGCTATCCTAGCCTATAAATTTGTATGCAATTTACCAAATTGAATGCAGGGTGTGAGAATAGTCTCAATTGTGTGAGCCCTTGTGGCCTCACTATTATTGTGTGTGGTTGATCTCTATTTAATTTTTTATGTTGGTATCAAAAAAAAAGGGCATCGTCTTGTTTTTCAACCAGGAGTAGTCGTGTTTTGTTGCAGGTTATGACAGAAGAGGATAGTTGTGTCATTGTTGTGAAAGGAAATTGTTTTCCACCTGTGAAAAGGGCGTGAAGTTGTCATTTTGAATGCATGGATCTATTAAACATGGTCGTCACTATTGAGACGTGAGGATATTGTTGTTGAAGAGGGAATCTTCCTATAGAGGGAGTCACTGCTCAAGATTTCGTTTCCTTGATTGTTGTTGAAAGAGGCATCACGTTGCTGGAGGAGAGTCGTCATTGTAGGGCTGGTCATGAAGAGGTAGAGCCACCCATCATTGTTGTTATTAATTTGATTGTTGCAAATTGAAGGAGTCGTCAACATTGAGGAAAAGTGATAGCATTAAATGGTGAGAGTTATTTGAGGCATTAGAATGTGAATAAACAGTCAAGAGAAGTTGTAATGGGTCGACAAAAGAGACATTACACATTACTTTACATGTAATGTATTTCCTAAGAAAATTCACTGGGCACTTCCTCGAATTCTGAGGATGGTACCTAGGATATAACATCAAAACAAAGCATGAGAAAATTCTTCAGAACACGAAGAGCACCAGAACAAATGTTAATCGACGAAGAGGGTGTGCCAACACGTGTCTTTATATAAAGATCGTGATAATTTTATGAACATCATCTTTATATGTATGTATGTAAGGATACACACACACACACATGCATGTATATAACACACACAATTTATTAGAAAGACATCATATTTTAAAGTAGTTTTCAAAACAGACAGACACACACAATTTGTTCGTGTAATGTATTTCCTAGGGAAACCCACTATCACTTTCCTACATTTCGAGGATGGTACCTGTTAGTGCTAGAAGTTGTTCCTAGACTGCTATAGGGTCAAGCCTAGCACATCTTCAATTATTCCAATAATTTTATAAATAAGGATATGTTTTGAGTTTTGAAAGAAGGCGGATCAAGTAGATGGAAAGAGAAAAAATAAGAGAAATAGGCTAAATGCAGATCAATAAAAACACCATTGGGCATGGATTCAAGTAAACACCCCGTTGACCGAAGGCAATCAAATTGTATATCAGATAAGACATTTATATGTGAATGGGTAGAAGAATAGGGAATAAACGAAAAGTAGGACACCTCATCAAACCAAAATTCTCTTTGTCAAATGGATGCAACGGTACTTGAAACAAAACACACGGATAATAGGCAGTCACGAAAAAATCTTTACCGCTTGGGAATATATCATCCATGAGCAGCCCTTGATTCTCAACGTCTGCAATTCCTTCAAGTAAGACGAAAAACAGAATGTAAAACAAGGAAGATGGAAAAACAATGTTTAGACGAGAGAAATCACGATCTGATAAAAACAAATGTCATAGATCTCCAATGTTAGAAGTGATCACAGAAATACAATGCCCTCGGGCTTACAATAACTCAAACTGGATGCTATTTCATCAATATCTTCTCAGGCCTTACCCTCTCGGGCTCCTCTCACTTGCCTCTTACAACTTGCTCATTAAATAGGCATATTACCAGCCTATCTTGAATAAAATGTCTTTGGTAAACTAAAAATATTCAATCTAACAAAATCTAATAGAAACAAACTCAAAACTAAAGTTGGTTGCAAAAGTCTCGAATAGTTGAGGTTGCTAACGGATTTGTCATTTGTCTGCTTATTTTCTGCCTTGAGAATATCAACTGTAGATTAAATGCCCAATTGTTGCCTAAAATCACTGATTGAATCCCATGTTGTGAATCTGGAGTTGGACTTTGATTGGTAATTCATTATTGCCAAGTATCCCAAATCTGATCCTATTATTTGACTACTTAGTTCATGCCCTGAAGAACTACTAATCTTTTCCTGAACATATGGATCTTCAAACTAGTCTTCTACCAGATGTAATCTGGTACCATTAATAATTTGTCACTTGTATCTTTGCATCAAAACTTTGGATCTACACTTGAATCTTTCTACTTGTGGATACCATCGATAGATAATGAACAGGACTGCTCTTAATGGATGGTGTTTTCCTCCTGTTGACCTGGCATTCTGCTCAACATATGCAATTGAATATCAACATCCCCTTTCTCTTAGGTAAATAATTTTCGTTCTTCGTTATTTCCATCTCTGGAGATTTCATAGGATTTGAGGATGTTATAAACGTAACCTCTGTCTACTTGGCGAATAGTCATCTTCAACAAAAATGGAATAGAATGCAGAAATGGGGCATTTAGTAAGAGAAAGTAAGAGATCTTTTGGACCTGCACTTAACCAATATCACAAAAATACTTTCCTGCATTCTGAAACAACTACTCTCAGAAGAATACTCTTTAGAGATGACCGATCAAAAGATGAAAAATATTTTCCTTGGCTCGCTCACGTTTTAAGAGCGACTTTCCTCTGACACACCCTGGCTAGAATATCTTCCATGGTTTATGCATGTGTGTTTATGAAGCAATATTCCATCATTAACAGTAATTAAGCCAAACTTAGGTAATCTGAACCAATCAAGGGTGTTCACGCCTAGTGTGAGAGTTGTCCATGATGTCATATAATATGAGGAAATATGCTTGAAGCCATTCAATACATCAACCAAGCACACATCCAAGAAAGACTTCATCTTCTGATATTTCCTTTCATGCTTTCAATAGCTTGTAGTTGTCTATTACAGACAGACCCTGGTTTAGCTTTCTTTCGAGCATTATGTAGTACATCATCTTCTCGACCTATTGAATGGGCGTATTTGGTGTAATCGAAGGAAGAATCGTTTAGAATCTGAGCCTTAAGCTCAAGATAAATTTCTTCAAACTTTGTTTTCACGTTGACGATGTTGTTTGAAACCATGGATTTACAAACCCTAAGTTTGAGGAGATCGCAGAAACAAATAAAAGAGAATTAAATGCCTTTTTCATCTTGTATATCATGAGTGACTCACATTTATGGGAAACACCAATAGCTGAGGTAATACGATCATAACCTGTAGCAATATTGCACAACAAAATGGTGCTTCTTTTTCATGCTTTCTGCCATTGAATATGGATACGCTCGATCCGCATCTAGATGATATGAAAATGACCCTATATCTGGATGGTCAACTGGAGAATATGTCGATGCCCCTATTGAAAACAAATAAATTGCAAATCTGGCAACATCTATTTATAAATGTGCAGCATCGGTTAGAATTTCCAAGCTACTAGTTTTTATACCACCTCCACGCTCATGAAAATCATACAAAGTATCACAACAATCCGGATCTTTCTTATTGATGTTGATCATGTCCTTGCATCTACAGCATGATTTCCCCCATCTGAAAATCCACAACCTGTGCCACAGGTCATACTGTCAACAATTGGCCTAGTTTTCTCTTATGATGCCTTGAGTTAACACTGCTTGAACATAACACTTGGATACTCAAGAAATCGAGCATTCGAAAGTATGCCTATTAGTTACTTTTCCCCATCATAAAAATTGCCCCGACACATGACCAACACTTGGATGTCCAGAACAAAGCTATGTCATATTGATGGCAGGTGCTTGACTTTGTTGACACATGGATCTTTCATTGACAACTGGTAAAATCGACGTCCCTCAAAATGGATGATCAAGCATTGTGCACATAGATCCATGGCTCATACTTCATGTCGCTTGGTGCTTAGCACTAGGATTTGGCTTGACTTGTGTGTTGATTGTAGGTGTTGGAGATTGGCTCCCAGCCAATAAATTGCTAGACTAATTATTAAGTTTAATATCAGCTTTAAACACATTTTACTAGTGCAAAGGCCAATTTATCTTGATGAAGTGGAATCGGGGCATAATAACACTGTGAAGGTGTATGGAACAAGGACTTCCACCTTTCTTATATCTTCCTCCAACGAGGCAAGTTAAAACCTCAATACTACTTCTGGAATATACAATACCGGTGCTCAGGAGCAACACTTCTCGGTGCTACGGGAATAACCCCATTCCTGCAACAAGGAGAAATTTGAAAATGTTAGTATCTGGATACTAACAGTACCCATGGTAAATTGGATTCTTCAAGGCTCAAGGTCAAGTCAACAACTCAATATCAATCGGCTCATAAAGAGAAAACATTTCACAAAGGGGCATTTGAAACTGGGTGGGTGAGGAAACAATTTTTCCTCTCAGCCACTCGAGCTACACCCAATTGACACACACATACACACACTTATATATTATTTTTCTTGACCAAGTTTCAAATAATTACTTTAGGTTGTGAAAACTCCAAGCATCCTAAGGGGGGGATGGGATGTGGGATCCTGAAGCTATGCAGTGGTAGGATATATGACATTAAGAAAATTATGGTTCTAGAGAATGATGATATGATTTGTATTTATGATTATGTCAAGCCTAAGTGTTATAATGTTATTTTATATACAAATGCTATGTTTTCCTATCTCGAAAATTGGAGACGATAAAGTGTCCTGCCAAATGTTAGCACAAGGAAATGTAAAGTTAATATTAAAATCTATGGGTATCAAAGAATTTCTTCGATCTCAAAAAGATCACCATTGACTCGAGAATAAGACTCTAGATCAACTAACCAAGAGAAATAAATAAATTTAAATATTTGAGAAAACAAAAAAGAACAAATACCTAATATAACACTTTGAAAAATAGATAAATGATCAACTAACAAATAAATACAAAAACAATAATCAACTCATTGCAATATACCATACCACACCACAACAATAATTATAAGTCATTACCACTTTAAGCTATCATTCATTCATCGTAGCATAGTCTACATTTCTAATTTCCTACAAATTCATGAGGCTTTCATAACAACTCTGGCTCCATTTTTCTTGGATAAGTTTTGTCCATCTCACATGTGAGGGCCTTTATCATGTGCCCGCTATGTGACAATTTCTCCTACCTTCATAATAAACTTAATTGTTATCCACTTCACATATAAGTGTCTATATCACATGCCCTTTATGTTTAGTTTTTCCAAGATTAATAATATACTTAATCAATCTCGTCCCTAGTTCATAGCTTCGGTGGTTGGGTAACATCTTTGTTATCCTCCCCACCTAGGTTCAATTCCCTTGAAAGTGGACATGTTGGCCCATTGTGATCAGTCTAGAAGGGTAGATGTCCCTTGGGATAGAGGTCCACTCCAATGGGCTTCAGGATGCATCGACCCTTGCTAAGTCACAAGTGTTTAGTATATTTGGCTTGAGAGTCGTTGGATATACCCTTGCGTTATAGTAGCAGTCAATAGGATTGATCTCGGGACTAGCCCAGATCAATCCAACGAGTTACCGATTCCCATGGTTTAAAAAAATAATATACTTAATCAATCCCATGTGATAACATTTATATAACTAATTCACATTCCCTTTATGTGTCAATTTCTCTTATAGTTAACTAGTACCACTTATAGCACCAACATAAGTTATCGAGTTCATAGTTCATAATGGGATCTTTGATCTTATATTAGCAATTGCATTAGAAGGTGTAAAGACACATCGAAATAAATTCAAATGTAAATTCATACAACATCAAAACAATATTATGATTAGAAGACAACAGTAAATGCATTAAAGCATATATGAATTGACAAAAGATATAGGAACACATATAAAATGATATTGTAAAAGACAAACTACAAGACTCAACAATGTGGATCAAAAGAGATATGGGAGCAAAGGTTAATAATTAAGGGAGGATTTCTCTTGTTTTCCAAGTTTGACACATACATTGTCCCTCGTTTATGAATAATGTTCAAAGGAAAATGTTGGTGCAACATATGAAATCCATTCATACAACTCTTTGGCATTTATGCCATGTGGCGCTAGATATTGTACATTGTCTAACATCATTGATCATACATCTAGCTTTATGATAAGACAAATGATATTGAATATTGTCTAGATTTTAATCCCCTTAAATATTGAAATGGTATTCTTCAATGTCGATGTTAATGTTAACATAGGTTACTAGTTGAAAGTTAGGGCCATATAGAAGGATAACCCCTCCATTTATTGAATTTCTAATCATGACTTTTTAACTGTGACCGCTATGAAACCAATATGAAATCAATCCTACAATCACACATGTAGACTAGACAATCCATCTCTTGGTACAAATATTACAATTGAATTATTGTCTCTGAGATGTCTTCTTAAACTTTCTTAAGAAAAAGGTGTCACAAAGTTACAAGTATTTGGTTACTCATTGATGGCCATAAATTGGATGAAGGGAGATCTTAAGATCCAAAATGTTTTTCTAAGGCCTTTGGATAATCAACTAAAGGCGTTTGATCCTCGTTTTAGTATATTTATTTTACGCATGTGTTAAGAGAGTTGAGCACAAAGGTCAATAGACTCTCCAAGAATTGGCAGTAGGTGGAAGCAGGGAGTCTTCATTTTGAGGAATTTCAGGATCAATGGTTGTCATTTTCAGTTACTATAGTCTAATTTCAGTTTCTTATTTTGTCATATGAAAATATCATTTCATGTCTTTTTGTATTTTGAGACCGTTTAAATATCTATTTTATTAGATGATGGATGTTTTGTAGATGTGAGGTTCAATCTAGTATGCTTACTTTTCCTTTTGGAAGTTTGGAGAATAGAGTTAATATCTCCTTGTTTGGTTATTAGATTAAGATTTCAGACATGTACTTGGAGATCTAATGGTTTTGATAATACTGAAAAGACTTATACAAAGTTTTGACCAAAATAATGTCCAATAGGTTAAATAAGCCCTTATCCAAGATTATATTTGATAATCAAAGTGGTTTTTGCAAAAACATCAAATCATTGATAATATACTATTGATTCAAAAGGCTATCCACTCTAGTAGGCAAAATGGAGAAAAAGGTATGATCATCAAAATGGGTATGGAAAATGCCTTTGATCAAGTAAGACACTCATTTCTTCTTACTATTTTAAAGAAATTTGGCTTTAATGATTCATTCATCCTCCTGGTTAAAGCATGCATTGGATCTCCTTGGATCACCTCTCTAGTTAATGGATGACCCTATAATTTCTTTGGAGGAAGAATGGGACTCAATGTTATAACCCTAATTTGCACCAGACATGCTTACCTGTCATCAGGCCATCTCAGATTCCTTCTTTTCCAAAACACTGTTGAACAACTCTTCTTAAAAACCCCTTTTAGAAAGGCCCACGCGCCCTGCTCCATTATTGCACGCGTGTACACGCTAGCTGACCCAAGACAGCCCGCGTGTACCTACAAAAGCACGAAAAAAGGAAAGTTGTTGACGGAACACACAGCTTTGGGTAAGTTAACTAAACCTTTTGGCCATGCATGGCCGGTCACTCGACCAAATACCTAGCTTCTTCTAGCCTATAAAAAAAGGTTTAGGTGTCCCATTTGAAAAGAGGAGAATCATAGTAAAGAAACTATACCCGATTAAGCATTCCCTTTGTCCCAACCTTTAGCCATCCTTGTGCAAAGAGAAGTATAGAGAAAAGCAGTTGGAAGACAATGGAAGAAGAGCCCAGGACC
Source organism: Picea engelmannii (assembly GCA_009831015.1). Classification (NCBI taxonomy): domain Eukaryota; kingdom Viridiplantae; phylum Streptophyta; class Pinopsida; order Pinales; family Pinaceae; genus Picea; species Picea engelmannii. The sequence continues at coordinate 120,001 of ML802361.1, forward strand.
AGGATCGAGGAGCAGTAGTCGACTTTATCATTTTAAGGTATCATTGTGAAGTTAATAAAAGAATTACTTTTCCCGTCTCACCATATGAGATTGTCATTATTGGAATATTGATTGTATGATTGATTAAATATCTAACCTGTTAGTTCATAGATCAAATGCATGTGGAGTTCTTTGTTTTTCTTTAGTGAATGTAGGTCAACATTGGGAGGAGATTTGCAGTCAAAGAATGACCAAGCATGAAAAGGGATCGACATCAAACATGAAAAATAAGGTACATCCACTTAATCTCTTGAGCCTTGTATTTACATATGAGTAAAGGGGGTCTAGGCATGGGATGATGGTAAAAAGTAAGAATCTTTAGGTCATTTTTGCATGCATGATAAAACCCTTAGTGCTAGTCCGTAGGAGGGATTTCCCACCCACAACAGAATTGGCGACCATACTAGGGATCTCTAGGGTTTCTGGGAATGTTTTTTCTTGGGTATTTTTAAGAACTCGTTTCATTTCCTGTTTTTAAAGTTTCTGCAAAAATCTGAGCTAACAAAGATTTTGGTCTTCCATACCAGTTATCTTTGTTTCTTTACTTGACTGCATTTTTTTTTCGTGACCCACGGAGGTACATGCGGCCTGTATAAGGTATGCACGCGTGTACCTGCGCCCTACCTTCTCACAGCCCACGTGTACACGCTAGCTGAGGAAGTATCAGTCTCGTGTATGATTCCAGAAAATTTCTTTTTGAGAGGCAGTCATCCTCTCCCCTGTCAGAAATAATTCTTCTCAGGGGTTTTCTGGAACTCATTCTAGTCTTTGTTTTTTGCAGTTTTGTAGCTTAGGTTTCACCTCAGATTGGTTTTGTTCTATGAAATTTTCCTTCAATTGTTTTATTTTTCTGTCAAAGTAAGTTTCTGAGTCTTCAAGAGATTTTGGTTCTCAATACCAGTAGTCTTTTCCAGTGCTTGATTGGTTGTCGTTTCATTTTTTGAAGAGTTACAGAGGTACATGCGGCTTGCATAAGGTTTGCATGCATGTACATGTGCTATGACCTTACACAACTTGCGTGCACACGCTGGTTGTTGAACTATCAGCAGCGTGCCTGTTGAGAAAAAAATTTGGTTTAAGGAGAGGCAATCATCCTTTCCTTGTCAAGAGTTATACCTCTTAGGGTTCTTGGTCTCTGTCATAGTAGTTTTAGCCTATGTGTCATCAATATCTTTTAGAATCTTTTGTTATTTCTTCTTTGATTGGAAGAAAATATAAAAAAAAAAAAAAAATATTAGTTTTTTAGATCTCTTTCTTTCCTGGCATTTTCTTTGCATTGTTATTTGAAAAAGAAAAAGAAATTAGCATAGTGTTGTGTTTTCTTCTAATTTTAAAAGCATTTCAAAATACACACACACACACACACACACACACACATATATATATAATCATTCTTTGCCAGTGTTCATGTAAGTTTCATCATTTTTTCGCAAGAGTCTTAACAACATCAATTGCACTACCATACCCTTTTTTAAATCAAGCCAGTAAAAAGAACACTAATTAAAATTTACTAGACTTTATGTTTGTAGGGTCCATCAACTAGATTAGGCTAGAGCCTTGATTTAGGTTGGAGAGGAAACTCTTCAAGGCTATAAAACAAACATACAAGTCTGTGCTAAGGAGTGTAGAAGTCCAGTAATGTCGAAATTATCTAGGACCCCCCTCTAACACAGGGGCTAAACACAAGGTCGTGTGTGGAAAGGTAGCGGAGATAACCCCTCCAAAGTTGGACCAATCGTAGTGGAGAACACATATAAAGGGCTTGTCTTGCGATTTTGTTGATTTCATTTGCCACGGAGCTTCATGGGTCTTGAATCCATTTGAGGTCCTCTGTTGTCTTCTGGACCACTTGCCTTTGATACCCTTGACAGGTTTCAGGCTCGATACCCTGCTCATTGTGGTCTACCCGACTTTCGACTGTACCTGCCTGGTGATTGTTCACGAGCTGGCAACCTAGTTGCCTTTATTTTAGGGACTTACACATGTGATCGTGGGGGTATACCACAGTACCTAGGGTATACATCGAGCCACACTTTCCAAAGTATACCCAGAGGGTGCTTTCGTATTCGAGTTGCACTTGCACCGGTAAGTTGCTCTAGTGTTGGTTGGTGTAACTGTTCTTCCAACTAGTTAGTCGTTTGCTTGATTTGCCTTTAGGAACTTTTAGTGTGTGCTCTGTGCTCCCTAGCTTTCCATAGTGAGTTATTTGATTGTGGATTTGGGTCTCTAACCTAGGGTGGTGGATCGCCCACTCCTCCGGTTGAGAGGACTTTTCAGTCTTCCGCTTAGAAACATGGAGCCGCCTCTTTGTAGGCGTTGTTTTGATAACACTGGTTCGCCAGAGTTAGTGTGTGAGACTTTTACGGACTTGAACGATCCCGAAAAGGGAGAACCTATGCATAAGATCTTCATGGCTAAAGTTCCTGGCGATACCAACCAAGGAGCCCCTTCACAAGGGGATTCTTGTGCTTTTCCCTTCTTTGGAAACATTGGTGTCCCTTTGATGGCCACTTTGTACATTTCTGGGTTGAATGTGGGACTACCGGTTTGGTTGGGTACCATTCCAAATGTCTTGAATGCTCTTGACGCTTCTCAGTTAAGCACCTTATGTCATGGGCACCCTGTTGATTTTTCTTCGTCAGCAAATTCTTCTCCTCCTCCTTCTCCTGCCTCTGGTGAAAGTACAGTTACTAGTAACCGAAAGTCTAAACAAAATAAAAAGAGGAAGAATAGGAAGAAGAAATCACCAACCTTTGTGAGTCATGTTGGAGATAGGTTGACAACCTCTACAAGTCACGTTGAAGACCATCACCCAGCCTCTGCAAGTTATGTTGGGGGCACACACTCCCCCTTTGCAAGTCATGTTGGGGGGGGAATTCCAGTCACTGCTAGTCATATTAGTAATAGGTCTGTAGCCTCTGCAAGTCATGTTATCGACCCATCACTAACCTCTGCAAGTCATGTTGGAGATAGGTCGACAAACTCTGCAAGTCACATTGAATACCAACACCCAGCCTCTGTAAGTTATGTTGGGGGCACACACTCACCCTCTGCAAGTCATGCTGGGGGAAAAAGTCCAGTCACTGCTAGTCATACTGGTAATAGGTTTGTAGCCTCTGCAAGTCATGTTATTGACCCATCACTAACCTCTGCAAGTCATGTTGGAGATGTGAAACCAACCACTGCTTTTAATGCTAGGGGCATTAATTTTGTTGAGAAACCTAGATGGATAGGATGTAAGCCTAATTTCCCTTGTAAGATTTGCAAGGGAGATCACCTTACTCATTTGTGCCCTAGCATTCCAGAGGTACAAAGATTGTGGTCCCTGTCTGCAAACTCTTCTGATTCTGAGTCTTTTGAGGTTTCCTCACAGTCTATTCAACCATTGGTTGAGAAAGTGGTCACCTTGATGCAGTCATCGGCTGATCCCACTCCTCTTTTGAGGGGTGAGGTGCCTTTAGACCATGTAGTGCCTCAGCCTATTCAGCCATTGGCTCAAAAAGTGGTCATGCCAATGCAGTCGTTGGTTGATCCCACTTCTCTTTTAGGGGGTGAGATGCCTTTAGACCATGTATTCTCACAACCTATTCATCCATTGGTTGCGAAAGTGGTCATGCCAATGTAGTCATCGGCTAATCCCACTCCTCTTTTGCGAGGTGAGGTGCCTTTAGACCATGTAGTCCCATAGCCTATTCAACCATTGGTTGCGAAAGTGGTCATGCCGATGTAGTCATCGGATGATCCCACTCTTCTTTTGGGGAGTGACATGTCTATTGACTATGTTCTTAGCATTTCTGATTCAATACTTTCAGAACAAGGGGGCATTCCGCTCGTTCCGAACACACCCCCTCCAAGCCCTTGGATGGTTTCCTTTGATTGGAATGACCTTGTTGAGCCTCGTCTTCCTTTTGCCGCACATTTTCAAATAAGGGTTGAAGTTAATTCAATAAACATTTATCGATGTATTTTGGATGAGGGAGCCTCTTCAAGTATTTTATCCTCATCAGTTTGGAAAGTCTTGGGATCTACCAAGCTTGTGTCTGCTTCACTTGAGCTGTTGGATTTTGACAGACGTCCTAGTGAATATTTGGGGATTCTTCCTCAGTTGCCTATATCATTGGGTGGGAAGATTGTCCTTGTTGATGTTATAGTGGTGCAAGGCCTGTTAGATTCCAATATGCTTCTCGGGCGTGATTATGTATATGTTATGAATGTTGTAGTGTCCATGTTCTTCCGAGTGATGCATTTCCCTCACAATGGAAGCATTGTCACTATCGATCGGCTAGCATATGATAATCACCATCCTAATTCAGCATTATTTCAGACTACCCCTTTATATGTTGCTAGCGCTCGTGTAGACTCTACCCCACCATGGGTTAATTATGTGGCATCTTATCCTTGATGTTCAATTTCTTATGAGAAGGAACCTATGCAATCATTTTTTCCTTCTTGAGACTTGGAATCGCCAATTGATCCATTGGGGGCATGGGAGCCCTTGCTTCCCCCTCTTGGTCCAAGTGGGCTTGAGTATCCTTCTAAGTCTGATCTCATTGTTAGTAGATCCTCAAGCCCTCGTGATCGTGATTCTTCACTGATAGACTCTGCCAGTCCTAGCTAGAACCTCCATCTTCATATGGAGTATGGTCAGTTTACTTCAACCTTTGGGACTGTCGACCCTCGTTTGAGTGATTTCTTGGAGTTTGAATTTCCTTCAGATGAGGCTATCCTGGAAGCCATGACTACGGTTTCTATACCGTAGGAGGACTTACACCATGGTTTGTGTTTTCTTCCCTTTAGGGAGACTTCCCAAGTTGACTATCGAAGAGACTCTTGGTCTGAGCCTAATAGTGGGCTCTACCTGAACCAGTTTCATACTTGAGTCGTAGCCCCCAACGGGTCTTCTTTTAAGCCCTTTTCAGACCCTCTAAACATGAAAAGATTGTCGAGCGATCTTGTGGCCTTCAACACTCGTTAAACTAAAATTTGAAGTCACGTCTATCCGACAGTAGTTTACCCTTTTTCGGTCCGGACGGTCAACTATACGAACAAAGGTATACTCTAAGGAACTTCAGTTCTCTAGAAGAGTACCCTCAGGCATCATTTTAACCCTTTTTCGGGCTTGAGGGACTAAATGTATGAAAAAGGAATCCCCACGGAGTCCATAGTTAATCTTTTTTCAGACTCCCTAAAATTGAAAAGATCATGGAGTGACCTTATTCTTTCACACTCGTTAAAATGGTCCAGAAGAACAACCCTGACGGAGTCCATAATTAAGCTTTTTTCAGGCTCCTTAAAAATGAAAAAATGGCCGAGTGATCTTGTCTTTATCACACTCATTAAAGTGGTTTTGAATAGAAGTATTTTCGGTGCTAATTTACCCCTTTTTTGAACCGATTAGACTACCTTCAAAAAAGGTACCCCAGTGAATTCTCCTTTTACGTTTTCAGACTCTCTAAATATGAAAAAACGTCGAGCTTACCTTATCTGGGCTCATTAAAATTACATCGAAGGATGTTACCATTGTGTGTTTTGTTAACCACGTTTGCATACCTGCGTCTTTGGTCTAATGTCGGCTCCATGTTGCTCTCAACTGGACCATCTGAAGCATGCCTTATATGCAAGCCCTGTAGCACTTTGCCTCTGCATCTTGACACCTTTGGTCTCAGGAGGGATTTTTCCCAAGTGTCCTTTCTTTAAACATCAGTTTTTTCCTTGCGCCTCGAACTTGTATGTTTGTGACACTCGTTCCTCCTTTGTAACGTAACATTCTTTTATTGTTTTTCCAAAATTATTGAAAAAGACAAAAAAAATCAAATATACCCCAAAAAGAGGAAGGGAAAAGTATTTTGTTTGTATTGGCAGCTTAATGAGTCACCCTCGGATAAAGCACGTATGTCCATTTGTTCGTGAAACTCTAGGATTTAATACGACCTTAGGAAGTTGTTCTCGCTACATAGAGTTGTGTCCTCCTCTGTTTGGTTATTCTTCCAAACATATGGAGAGTTTGTGTTGTCTCTTGCCTCGTAAACTTATGTTAATGCCATGTTGCCTGAGTCTCATCATTTGTCATGCTATTGTCCAAGGGAAGTTTTTACCAAGCCTGAGTCAGCCCCTCTGCAGTTTGTCTCTTGCCCTCATGCCCGACCATCCCAAAAGTCCAATCAAATCTTTGTTCGAAATCAATGAAGCCTTCAGTCTGATAATCAAGATTCTCTAGTCCATGACCGACGAGCCGTCGAAGACCTCTGGGTAGTGAATTCATACACTCATATTACACTCCTACCCAAGTTTTGAAGATTTTGAAGTTGTTGCTCGAGCTCTGAAGACCTCATCTCCAGTCATCAGGCCTTATTAGCTTCTAGAAGATGGATACTCTACATGTATATCTGTTTGATTTCGAGATGTAGCTCTGTTGTGTATTGCTCGCGGCTATACTTTATATAGTTATATGAAATGGATCTACAGTGTATTTGATTGGTAGCCATGATTTTATTTCATCCCGAGCATGGGTATGCCCGCCTCGGTGAGACAATTATTATTTTTCATAAGGCACCTCCCGATTTCTGGTCCCTAGGCTCACTTGTTTGGAACGTTGATGAAAATTGTTAATGTAATTCGGCAATCAGATGCTCTTCTGACCTCACACATTAGGGGGCATCCATTATAACTCTAATTTTCACCAGACATGCTTACCTGGCATCAGGCCATCTCAAATTCCTTCTTAGCCAAAACACTGTTGAACAACTCTTCTTAAAAACCCCTTTTATAAAGGCCCACGCGCCCTGCTCCATTACTGCACGCGTGTACACACTAGCTGACCCAAGACACCCCGCGTGTACCTACAAAAGCATAGAAAAAGGAAAGTTGTTGACGGAACACACAGCTTTGGGTAAGTTAACTAAAGCTTTCGTCCATGCATGGTCGGTCACTCAACCAAATACCTAGCTTCTTCTAGCCTATAAAAGAAGGGTTACGGGTCCCATTTGAAAAGAGGAGAATCATAGTAAAGAAACTATACCCGATTAAGAAATCCCTTTGTCCCAACCTTTATCCATCCTTGTGCAAAGAGAAGTATAGATAAAAGCAATTGGAAGACAGTGGAAGAAGAGCCCAGGACTAGGATCGAGGAGCAGTAGCCGAATTTATCATTGTAAGGTATCATTGTGAAGTTAATAAAAGAATTGTTTTTCATGTCCTGTCATATGAGATTGTCATTGTTGGAATATTGATTGTATGATTGATTAAATCTCTAACCCGTTAGTTCATAGATCAAATGTATGTGGAGTTCTTTGTTTGTCTTTAGTGAATGCAAGTCATCATTGGGAGGAGAGTTGCAGTCAAAGAACGACCAAGCGCGAAAAGGGATCGACGTCAAACATGAAAAATAAGGTACGTCCACTTAATCTCTTGAGCCTTGTATTTACATATGAGTAATGGGGGTCTAGGCATGGGGTGAAGGTAAAAAGTAAGAATATTTAGGTCATTTATGCATGCATGATAAAAACCCTTAGTGCTAGTCCGTAGGAGGGATTTCCCACCCACAACACTCAATCAGGGTTGTCCCTTGTCTCCCTTTATGTACATAATCATGGCTAAGTTTCTGAGTAGAAAGTTGGAATTTGAGAGAATTTTAGGCAATATGTGTGGGGCCACCTTCAATAGGGGAATTAGAGGTATAAATCGTTTGTAGATCACAAATGACACTTTGTTATTAGGAAGAGCTTCCACAATTATTGTTGAGTGATTCAAGAAGACTTATTCCTTGATGCTTCAAGGGGTAAAGTAAATTATGTGAAAATCCAAATATATGGTTGGAATATAAGCATTCATCAACTGCAATTGATTTCAAGAATCCTTTGATTTCTATGTGTTTCCTCTTGGACATCTTTCAAACATCTTGGCATGCCAATTTGTCTAGGTCATCCAACCTATGCTATATAACAAGATGTTTTGGGTAAGATCAAAAGTAACATGAAACAATGGGGATTGCAATGGTTAAATCTAGCAGGCAGAGGTGTTCTCATCGAACTGTTTATGTCGGCCCTCCCAATATTCCAACGTGTTGCAATGTTAACCTCCTTAAGAATAATGCATCAAATAGTAAAGGATATGTGCAAATTTCTCTGGCAAGGAGGGGAAACAAAGACAATAAAGTTTCATTCAATTAATTGGAATACTACCCAAGTGCCAAGAAACAATGGAGGATTAAGCATGAAGTCACAAGACTAATGGAAGTAGCCATAGGAGAAAAAGTATTATGGAGAATGATAAATGGGGAAAATGAATGGTAGAAACAAGTTCTTCTCAAAATATACTTCTAAGGGAGCATGAAAATATGTTTATATAGACCACTTGGAAATCGAAAAGGTTCACAAATCTGGAATCTATGTCAAACAATGGCCCCTTTAATAAAATCAAAGCTTGCTTGGGTTTTAGGGAGCAGAAAACTGACTAGTGTCTAGAAGGATAATATTGTGGGTAATCCCCCAATTGGGAAAAATTAACATTTATTTGGCCCAAAGGAGTATATGGACAGTAAAGGCATCAAATCTTTGTTTGATATTTCAATTTGGGATTAATCAAATTAAAGATGGAAACATTGGATTTCCCTCAATCCTCCAAGACATCTTACATCTCAAGTATCGACTTTTTTCACTCTCGTAAAAGGATACACTCCAGTTGATCAATATACTACTTACTACGTAGAATGGGGGCCAAATGGTTGGGAGTATATGGTTAAATTTTGTTATCAAACTCAGTTTATGAATCTTCCCAATCCACCTAGAGACAGAATGTGGAAATATATTCAGAACAATGTCGGGTTGCCAAAAATCAATGTATTTTGTTGGATTACAGCTCATTGAAGGTTGCTAACTATTGAAAATCTCCAGAGATGGAGAATTCATGGTCCTTCAAGATGCGTCTTATGTAAATAATAATAAGAGACTCAAAGACATCCATTCTTTGAATTTTAGTTTACTCAATTGGTTTGGAAGGTGGCATTCAACTATTTGAACATAGAATGGAAGTTCTAGCCATGTGGAATGAGATGTTCATATCGTGGCATAATAGGTACAGAGGGACTTTTCAAGGTAAACCTAGTTTTAAGAGCATTTGGATGGCCATGCCCAAATATATATGATGGAAATTGTGGTTTCTTGAAGTAAAGACATTTTTTAATATGAGAATACAAATCCTAGGAAGGTGGTTGCGAAGGCTAGGTGTTACACATTATTTTGGTCATCTTGGTGATCCATTGACAACATGTGTACATGTTCCCAAAATATCCTTTCTTCATGAGGAAAGTGACTAAATTTCTCTTATCAAAACACATATTAAGGAAGTTCACTGTAGGTTTCTCCATAGGCAGGGTGCGACGATGCCTGGTCATCTCCCTCTGCTATACAACTGGCATGCGTCATCTCTACAGGCTATTCTACAGCTAGGGTGCGACAATGACAAAAGGCTAAGAAAAGGTCGAACTTCACGAAAGTTCTAGAAGGGGATATTCTAGAATATGAGGTGGCATCTGTATGGTTGGGATTCTACTCACTTATCTGATTTGGTGGGATCATCCTAATATCTTCAACCATCTCTCTTTCCCCTATATAAAGAGAGATTTCTCATGGAAAAGGCTAAGGTTAATGAAGGTTGATTCAAGCAAGATTAATATTGAATAGGCTAAGAATTGGATGAGGAATTCTACTTCAGTTCATACTTGAGGGCTTCATTTCAGTTTATCAAGTCATTGTGGATCTTCTTCATTCAAGGATTGGAGCAAGTGTGTGTTGGAGCAAAGGGTCATTAGAAGGGGACCTTGCAACATCAAGGCTTTGGTTGTAATCTCCATTTTCATTGTAATATAATGCAGTGATATGTTTCTTTCCCATAAAACTTGCTTTGTTTTATCATATGATTCCTTGATCACATGCATAAGTTCTCATTAAGTATATTATATTTCTTTCACTTTGGTTGGCTTGTGCTCTCTTGCAGATCTAATATCACAGGAGCACTAGAGTGGAGCTAAGACAACAACGGCAAGAGGAAGCGATATTTAAACGGTATGTTGACCATCTCTTGTTAGATAGTAAACTCAATGATTAGAGCTTAGGGAAAGCATCATATTCTGTTATGTTTTGTTCAAGATCTAGGTGTATCTAGGGAGATACATACACATTATTTTACGTGTAATGTATTTCCTAATAAAATTCACTGGGCACTTCCTCAAATTCTGAGGATGGTACCTAGGATATAACATCAAAACAAAGCATGAGAAAATTCTTCAGAACACGAAGAGCACCAGAACAAATGTTAATTGACGGAGAGGGTGTGTCAACCCGTGTCTTTATATAAAGCTCGTGGTAATGTTGTGAACATCGTCTTTATATGTATATATGTAAGGATACACACACACACACACACACACACACACACACACACACACACACACATATATATGCATGCATATAACACACACAATTTATTAGAAAGGAATCATATTTTAAAGTAGTTTTCAACATCGACAGACACACACACTTTTTCGCGTAATGTATTTCCTAGGGAAACCCACTAGCACTTTCCTACATTTCGAGGATGGTACCCATGGTAAATTGGATTCTTCAAGGCTCAAGGTCGAGTCAACAACTCAATATCAATCGGCTCATAAAGAGAAAACATTTCACAAAGTGGCATTTGAAGCTGGGTGGGTGAGGAAACATTTTTTCCTCTCAGCCACTCGAGCTACACCCAATTGACACACACATGCACACACTTATATATTATTTTTCTTGACCAAGTTTTAAATAATGACTTTAGGTTGTGTAAACTCCAAGCATCCTAAGGGGGAGATGGGATGTGGGATCCTGAAGCTATGCAGTTGTAGGATATATGACATTAAGAAAATTGTGGTTCTAGAGAATTATGATATGATTTGTATTTATGATTATGTCAAGCCTAAGTGTTATCATGCTATTTTATATTCAAATGCTATGTTTTACTATCTCAAAAATTGGAGACAATAAAGTGTCCTGCCAAATGTTAGCACAAGGAAATGTAAAGTTAATATTAAAATATACGGGTATCAAAGAATTTCTTCAATCTCAAAAAGATCACCATCGACTCGAGAATAAGACTCTAGATCAACTAACCAAGAGAAATAAATAAATTTAAATATATGAGAGAACAAAAAAGAACAAATACCTAATATAACACTTTGAAAAATAGATAAATGATTAACTAACAAATAAATACAAAACCAGTAATCAACTCATTGCGATATACCATACCACACCACAACAATAATTATAAGTCATTACCACTTTAAGCTATCATTCATTCATCGTAGCATAGTCTACATTTCTAATTTCCTACAAATTCATGAGGCTTTCCTAACAACTCTGGCTCCATTTTTCTTGGATAAGTTTTGTCCATCTCATATGTGAGGGCCTTTATCATGTGCCCGCTATGTGCCAATTTCTCCTACCTTCACAATAAACTTAATTGTTATCCACTTCACATATAAGTGTCTATATCACATGCCCTTTATGTTTAGTTTTTCCAAGCTTAATAATATACTTAATCAATCTCATCCCTAGTTCATAGCTCGGGTGGTTGGGTAACATGTTTGTTATCCTTCCCACCTAGGTTCAATTCCCTTAAAAGTGGACATGTTGGCCCATTATGATCAGGCTAGAAGGGTAGATGTCCCTTGGGATAGAGGTCCACTCCAATGGGCTTCAAGATCCATCGACCCTTTCTAAGTCACAAGTGTTTAGTATATTTGGCTTCTGAGTCGTTGGATATACCCTTGGGTTATAGTGGCAGCTAGTAGGATTGATCTTGGGACTAGCCCAGATCAATCCTACGAGTTAACGATTCCCATGGTTTAAAAAAATAATATACTTAATCAATCACATGTGATAACATTTATATAAGTAATTCACATGCCCTATATGTGTCAATTTCTCTTATATTTAACTAGTCCCACTTATAGCACCAACACAAGTTATCGAGTTCATAGTTCATAGTGGGATATTTGATCTTATATTAGCAATTGCATTAGAAGGTGTAAAGACACATCAAAATAAATTCAAATGTAAATTCATACAACATCAAAACAATATTATGATTAGAAGACAACAATAAATGCATTAATCATATATGAATTGACAAAAGATATAGGAACACATATAAAATGATATTGTAAAGGACAAACTACAAGACTCAACAATGTGGATCAAAAGAGATATGGGAGCAAAGGTTAATAATTAAGGAAGGATATCTCTTGTTTTCCAAGTTTGACATATACATTGTCCCTCATTTATGAATAATGTTCAAAGGAAAATGTTGGTGCAACATATGAAATCCATCCATACAACTCTTTGACATTTATGCCATGTGGCGCTAGATATTGTACATTGTCTAACATCATCGATCATACATCTAGCTTTATAATAAGACAAATGATATTGAATATTGTCTAGATTTTAATCCCCTTAAATATTGAAATGGTATTCTTCAATGTCGATGTTAATGTTAACATAGGTTACTAGTTGCAAGTTAGGGCCATATATAAGGATAACCCCTCCATTTATTGAATTTCTAATCGTGACTTTTTAACTATGACCTTTATGAAACCAATATGAAATCAATCCTACAATCACACATGTAGACTAGACAATCCATCTCATGGTACAAATAATACAATTGAATTAATGTCTCTGAGATGTCTTCTTAAACTTTCTTAAGAAAAAGGTGTGACAAAGTTACAAGTATTTAGTGACTCATTGTTGACCATAAATTGGATGAAGGGAGATCTTAAGATACAAAATGTTTTTCTAAGGCCTTTGGATAATCAATTAAAGGTGTTTGATCCTCTTTTTAGTATATTTATTTTACGCATGTGTTAAGAGAGTTGAGCACAAAGGTCAATAGACTCTCCAAGAATTGGCAGTAGGTGGAAGCAGGGAGTCTTCGTTTTGAGGAATTTCAAGATCAATGGTTGTCATTTTCAGTTACTATAGTCTAATTTCAGTTTCTTATTTTGTCATATGAAAATATCATTTCATTTCTTTTTGTATTTTGAGACCGTTTAAATATCTATTTTATTAGATGATGGATGTTTTGTAGATGTGAGGTTCAATCTAGTATGCTTACTTTTGCTTTTGGAAGTTTGGAGAATAGAGTTAATATATCCTTGTTTAGTGATTAGATTAATATTTCAGACATGTTCTTGGAGATCTAATGGTTTTGATAATACTGATAAGACTTATACAAATTTTGACCAAAATAATGTCCAATAGGTTAAAGAAGCCCTTATCCAAGATTATATTTGATAATCAAAGTGGATTTTGCAAAAGCATTAAATCATTGATAATATACTATTGATTCAAGAGGTTATCCACTCCAGTAGGCGAAATGGAGAAAAAGGTATGATCATCAAAATGGATATGGAAAATGCCTTTGATCGAGTAAGACACCCATTTCTTCTTACTATTTTAAAGAAATTTGGCTTTAATGATTCATTCATCCTCCTGGTTAAAGCATGCATTGGATCTCCTTGGATCACCTCTCTATTTAATGGATGACCCTATAATTTCTTTGGAGGAAGCATGGGACTCAATCAAGGTTGTCCCTTATCTCCCTTGATGTACATAATCATGGCTATGTCTCTGAGCAGAAAGTTGGAATTTGTTAGAATTTTAGGCAATATGTATGGGGCCACCTTCAATAGGGGAATTTGAGGTATAAATCGTTTGTAGCTCACAAATGACACTTTGTTATTAGGAAGAGCTTCCACAATTATTGTTGAGTGATTCAAGAAGATCTATTCCTTGATGCTTCAAAGGGTAAAGTAAACTATGTGAAAATACAAATATATGGTTGGAATATAAGCATTCATCAGTTGCAATTGATTTCAAGAATCCTTTGATTTCTATATGTTTCCTCTTGGACATCTTTCAAACATCTTAGCATGTCAATTTGACTAGGTAATCCAGCATATGTTATATAACAAGATGCTTTGGGTAAGATAAAAAGTAACATGAAACAATGGGGATTTCAATGGTTAAATGTAGTATGCAAAGGTGTTCTCATCGAACTGTTTATGTCGGCCCTTCCAATATTCCAACATGGTGCAATGTTAACGTCCTTAATAATAATGCATCAAATAGCAAAGGATATGTGCAAATTTATCTGGCAAAGAGGGGAAACAAAGACAATAAAGTTTCATTCAATTAATTGGAATACTACCCAAGTTCCAAGAAACAATGGAGGATTAGGCATGAAGTCCCAAGACTAATAGAAGTGGCCATTGGAGAAAAAGTATTATGGAGAATGAGAAATGGGAAAAATGAATGGTAGAAACAAGTTCTTCTCAAAATATACTTCTAAGGGAACATGAAAATATGTTTAGATAGACCACTTGGAAATTGAAAAGGATCACAAATCTGGATTCTATGTCAAGCAATGGCCGCTTTAATAAAATCAAAGCTTTGTTGGGTTTTAGGGAGAAGAAAACTGACTAGTGTCTGGAAGGATAATATTGTGGGTAATCCCCCAATTGGGAAAAATTAACATTTATTTGGCCCAAAGGAGTAGATGGACAGTAAAGGCATCAAATCTTTGTTTGATATTTCAATTTGGGATTAATCAAATTAAAGATGGAAACATTGGATTTCCCTCAATCCTCCAAGACATCTTACATCTCAAGTATCAACTTTTTTCACTCTCCTAAAAGGATACACTCTAGTTGATCAATATACTACTTACTACGTAGAATGGGGGCCAAATGGTTGGGAGTATATGGTTAAAGTTTGTTATCAAACTCAATTGATGAATCTTCCCAATCCACCTAGAGCCAGAATGTGGAAATATATTCAAAACAATGTTGGGTTGCCAAAAATCAATGTATTTTGTTGGATTACAGTTCATTGAAGGTTGCTAACTATTGAAAATCTCCAGAGATGGGGAATTCATGCTCCTTCAAGATGTGTCTTATGTAAATAATAATAAGAGACTCAAAGACATCCATTCTTTGAATTTTAGTTTACTCAATTGGTTTGGAAGGTGGCATTCAACTATTTGAACATAGAATTGAAGTCCTATCCATGTGGAATGAGATGTTCATATCGTAGCATAATAGGTACAGAGGAACTTTCCAAGGTAAACCTAGTTTTAAGAGCATTTGGATGGCCATGCCCAAATATATATGATGGAAATTGTGGTTGGCTTGAAGTAAAGCCATTTTTTAATATGAGAATACAAATCCTAGGAAGGTGGTTGTGAAAGCTAGGTGTTACACATTATTTTGGTCATCTTGGTGATCCATTGACAACATGTGTACATGTTCCCAAAAGATCCTTTCTTCATGAGGAAAGTGACTAACTTTCTCTTATCAAAACCCCTATTAAGGAAGGTTGTCACAGGCTGCTCCATAGGCAGGGTGCGACGATGCATGGTCATCGCCCTGTGCTATACAACTGGCATGTGTCATCTCCGCAGGATACTCTACAGCTAGGGTGCGACGATGACAAAAAGCTAAGAAAAGGTCGAACTTCACGAAAGTTCTAGAAGGGGATATTCTAGAAGATGAGGTGGTGTCTGTATGATTGGGATCCTACTCACTTTTCTGATTTGGTGGGATCATCCTAATCTCTTCAACCATCTCTCTTTCCCCTATATAAAGAGATATTTCTCATGGAAAAGTCTAAGGTTAATGAAGGTTGATTCAAGCAAGATTAATATTTAATAGGCTAAGAATTGGATGAGGAATTCTACTTCAGTTCATACTTGAGGGCTTCATTTCAGTTTATCAAGTCATTGTGGATATTCTTCATTCAAGGATTGGAGCAAGTGTGTGTTGGAAAAAAGGGTCATTAGAAGGGGACCTTGCAACATCAAGGCTTTGGTTGTAATCTCCATTTTCATTTTAATATAATGCAGTGATATGTTTCTTTCCCATAAAACTTGCTTTGTTTTATCGTATAATTCCTTGATCACATGCATAAGTTCTCATTGAGTATATTATATTGCTTTCACTTTGGTTGGCTTGTGTTCTCTTGCAGATCCAATATCACAGGAGCACTGGAGTGGAGCTAGGACAACAATAGTAAGAGGAAGCGATATTTAAACGGTATGTTGCCCATCTCTTGTTGGATAGTAATCTCAATGATTAGAGCTTAGGGAAAGCGTCATATTATGTTATGGTTTATTCTAGATCTAGGTGTATCTAGGGAGATCTATTTATGTTTGCATTTACCGATAAGTCCCATAACACTAGGAAATTAATGATTGAAGTAATTAGGACAAGAGGAAAAATTGTAATCAATGTGTTATCACTTGACCAAGAGGAAATGATCTAGTTAAGTGGTTTTTTAAACTAAAATTAAATGTGACCAAAGATTATTGCATTGTCGCCCAGTCCAAGTCCAACATGGTAGATCAAATTGTTTGAAGATGAATTGAAAAGTTGGCATATTAAATAAAAACAAATACTCTCTTTTTTATGAAGCCTCAAAAGGAAACCCGTGGGTGGAAGGAGTGGGGTGGATCATTTACGATCCCGATGGAAAACAAGAAGTAACTTTTGAATGGAGGTTAGAATCTGCAGCAAATAATCAAGCAAAGGCACTTGATTTATTCCAAGGGATATACCACTTTGACTCTGTTGGAAGCAAAAACATCCTAATTTTAGGAGACTCAACTATAATAATAAAATTCATGCATAAGTCATCTACATTAAAATATGGTAAATTGGTTAGAAAAATAATTTTAAAAGAGCTCAAAATATTTGAATCCTTGGAATTATTTCATGTTTTAAAGGGGGACAATAATCAAGTAGACCAACTAGAAAATCTAGCCTCTCACTTAGCACAAGGAGTCTTTAGATGCCAAAAGGGGTTGTTATTAGAATTGATTCCTTAAGAATAACCACAGTCATTACAACTCCTTGCATGATAGCCACACATCAAACTTCTTTCATAAACATTAGAACTCCTCGTATGATATCCATGCATCAAATCTCAAGGTAGTATGAAATTAATTGCATGATCAACAATCAATGGAATGCATAAACGAGGTACCACCATACTTAACCTTCATAACTTTGAGCTTGGTTTATGAAGTATGTGAAGGTAATATACAAGTTGCAATTGGGATAATGGGAGACTCATTGTTGGGGTTTGGTACTGTGATCCGATTTTCCTAGTGGGATTGTTGGGTATGTCTCTTACATCAAGCCCTTTTTCTACTTGAACTTCTTGTTTTCTAGTAAGTTTTGGTTGCTTTGCCTCTTTCCCTTATAAACTATTTTGCAATTTACTTGATTTGGAGGCATCTCATGGTTTTTCTTTGGGTCAGGAGTTTTCTATTTTTGGTTTTATGGGCTTGTGAAGGCGTTATTGGGTTCAATTCCTTATTAGATTTTAGAGGATATGCCTATTTGTATGCCCCAATTTCTGGAATGTTTGGAATGCCTTGATCTCCTATTATTTCGGCCTCCTACATGAATAGGATTTGGGGAAATAATTCATGGTGTTTGGACTTAATGGATAATTATGGAATTCTCCCAGTCAAGGGAACATCGTATGCAGGGAAATTTTAGATATTCAGAGGATTTTGAGGAGACACGAGAATCTCATATTTGATAACAAAACCTCTTTGATTTTTGTTACTTCGAAATTGCATACTCAGAAGCACACAACAAGGAATCCACTTTAATAATGGAATTGATTTTAAGCAAGGAAAACAAATTTAGACTTTGGAGATAATGTCAAATGTTAAAACAGTTGGTTTCCCTTCGTACGAGGACCTCTCAATTTGTTGCATCAAATATTGGATTGTTAGTGGGTTCTACTCTGGGGGAATTTGAAGAAGTGGACATAGTGCATTATATATGTGAAGATGTGGAGATGGAAGCTCAAGAATCCCAACCTAATTATGTTGGACAAGTTGATGGACAAGGTAACCATATATTCCATTGAGTTCTCGATGTTTTACAAAGTAGGGTTGATTTTAGGTGTTTTATTTCAAATATGTACTAGAAAAAAGCTTCTAGATGTCCTCTATAGATGATTTTTTTGAATTTTGTAAATCTTTACTTCAGTATCTGGCTCAATTTCTAAATTATGTTATTTCAAACAACATATTTTTGTATTAGAATGTTGACCAGTGAGGCTACAACTTTTTCTAATGAAAAATATTTACTCATTCTTGTTTAAAAAAACAAAAAATAATACTAATAAGATTCTTTATTTTGTACTTGTACTTTGAGAACCCAAAGAATGTGATTTTCCATTCTCACTGAAATAGAAATTGTGATTTTTTTTCCTTGGAAAAAGACTAAATGCCCCATCTGTGAGATCTTACACAATTGCAATTCTTCAAAACTTATTCTTCGGTCTTCCATATGCATTAAACTCATGTTAAAATCTTTTACTAAAACAACTCATGACACTATGCAAAATTCAATGTGCATGGAGTATTGCTCAATATTTTGGAGTTTGATACTTTAAAGGCAAATGCTTTGCTGCAATGGCATTCTCATTGATAATATGAACGATAATCTTGGATATCCCTCTGTACACGATTTAATAAAACTAATCAGAGGGTTGTGAGCTATGGAAGAAATTTAGGAAAAATATGTGACCAAAAAATCATAAAACTAATAGTGTTCAAATAATAAATAATGATTGGTGAGTAGTATGCATGGATTGAACAATACCTAGGATTTGGATGATGTATCTAAATGTTGAATCCTCTTTGATGCTCATGAATTCCTCCTTAGACCTATAAATCATAAATGACTTTTACAAGAGCATAGTTGGAATTGACGAACATAATGGAAAGATTTCGGAGATTGGTGTGGATGGGAAAACCTGGTAAGTAATGTGACCATACCGAGAATGGCCCTAAAGACGTTGCTATGAGAGTGGGAATGTTGTTTTTATAATCCTTTGAAAATACTTGAAATCCTAGACATGGAAAGGAGTGGTGATACTTCATTGATGTGTAATACCCCGGTCTCAACCCTTTGAACTTCATTTTGTTTATATTGTAATTATGTTTTTCATTATTGTGTTTTTCTCCTAACAATGAGATAATTTCCATGGTGATTTTGAAAGACATATTAACATGATCATTTTTTAATTTAATAAAATATTTTAAGGTTGTTTGGGGAGGAAAATGCCTATGGGGCTATGATTCCACCAGAGGGAAAAGGTAAGGGGGTATATGAGGGAAATTGATCAATGTCTCACGATCCTACAATAAGGTACCTATAACCTCTTTCATGTGATTTGCATGTTATCATTTCATTCCAATGCTTATGCTATTACAACTAGGAGCCTAGTGAAATGATTGATTACTTTAAGTAATTATTTTCTACCCTCAAGTGTTGAAATTTCCCTCAACCCAACACCTGACAGTTAATTCCAAATAAATCACTTATTGAGTAAAAGCATAGTTGAGTAATCAACTAAACATTTTAGCGGAAGAATAAATAAGGAAACCAAAATCTCATTCACAATACACAAAGATATTATGCCCATAAACTAAGCTTATCATTCAAAAAACTTCAAATCTTACAAGGTCTCCTATACTTGGGATAATGGCCCACATAGAAATACATAACACTATAGACAACACATGCAAACCTAACAACTCCTCCTTGGTTGTACAATCATGTACAATCAAGTCTCAAAACTTGTATGCGCCTATCTCCATTGCGACCCACATACATACACGCTTTTCTTCATTGAGACCCGCATACATATGCGCTTGTATCCACTGAAAAGTGCATACAGCTCCATAACTGATGTCGTGGCTTTGATCTGCTCGATCTTCTTGCAGATGCCTTTGTTCTCTCTTCTCCCTAACCTGTATTGATATCTAGATGGAAGTCCTTCTCCACTTATCCAAGATCTCCTTGAATCACAGTCCTTCGTGATCCAACCCTCTCTGCATGAACACTTAGATGAAATGATCTTCACCCAATCAATGAGATCTCCTCACTCATTCAATATCATGTGTAATCAAAAGTATTTCTTTGCTTATACACTCTTGAATGATTCCACACTAGCAAAAGTCCTTCTTTTATCTTTGTGTGAAAAGTATCTTCTCCTTCACCCTAGCCTTGCTTTTATAATCTTGATTTATAACCTAACCCTAATATCCAAAGTGATTGACGGTTGAGATTACTTCTCACCTCACTTGAGATCAACGACTATTATTTAATTCACTAATGCTAATTAAAGCATTTCCTTAAATAAAACTCAACTCACTCATAAAAGCACTTTACTTTAATAATTACTTTATTTAATGTAAAGTATTAAGATAGAAGACTTTGGATGAATTCCACATGCTAGACACCAAGCCTATGTTGAAGTACATGTCCAATGCTAGAATGCATAAACACTCCCTTTTACTCAGGAAAGTACTTCTACCACCTGGAGGTGGTTCTGTCTTCGCTATCATATCTGCTACCATGGCTTCTCTCCAATCCACCTAATTGGTTGCTCCCTTTGAAATGAAAGCTATCATTTCCATCTCACTCGGACTCATCTTTGAAGACTTCCAACTAATCATGCTCGTCAAAGCCTCATGCTCCTGAGCATTCTGCATGGCCATATCGTACCATGACTCCTTGAAAGACTTGGAAGGCTGCTCCTTCCCACCCAAACCTAAAGGATGACTCCCTCTAAGATGTTCAACCTTCGAAGCTACCTGCTCCTTGTCATCTTCCACTCTATTATTTTCCACTGCTCACATAGGATGGTCATTTAGCCTATACAAGTTTCTCTCTCTAACTCCAAAAGCAACTACTATGTATGAGCTAGATCCTCTTGTCTTGATCAACACTTGTCCATCTTGGAATAGTAATTCAAATCCCTTCTTCTCAATCGCTGAGACTGAGAGCACACTCGTCCTAAGTTACAACACCCATAGCACATCCATCACTCTCAACATGCCTCTTGACTCCATCTAGAATGACATTGTTCTAGATCCCTTTACTACATGCTTGGTGCCCATACCAAGTTCCACATGCATGTCTAAGTCTAACTCTGTGAAGATCTCGAACAACTCTTGTGCTCTTGTCATATGACATGTGGCTCCACTACCTATTATCCATGCACCAATTGATATGGTGCCCAAGGAAGTCTGTCAAACAAGTAAGAACTTTGTCTATTCAAACTTCTTTGCAAACTCATCCATTTGAGTCTTTGTCGACACAACTACCTCTAGTTTCATTTCGTTCCCACCCTTCTTCTTATTCAAACATTGCTATGCATAATGCCCAAACATGTGACATGCAAAGCATTTGACTTTTCTCGTGTCCTTCTTCTTGTTGTCTTGAGAGGTAGAATCTCCACTAGCAATCTTCTTGAACTTTCCCTTCTTTTCCTGGATGGAAAGAGAAAGGTTCTCATCATCATTCTTGTGATGGCCTCCATTCAGTTCTTGATCTCGAAGCTCTTCCTGAACAAATTCATCACACAACCTCGTCCAATGAGGGAGGTTCTCATGTGCCACGATTCCTTTGATGAATGGTGTCCATTGCTTCATGAATCCTTTTAGTGTCATCCTCACCAATTCTGAATCTGTCGATGTCTCCCCAACTGCAGCGAGTTCATCTCAAACCAGTTGGATCTAAGTGAGATAGGTTGTCACCGTATATGATTATGTCATCTTCATGTCTCTAAGCTTCTCTCTCATAACCATTTTACGATTCTCGTTCTTACTCTGAAATAAAAACTTCAGAGCCTCCCACATGTCCATGGTAATTGTCTTCCCTGATAAATGAGGGATAAAATGATGCTTCAATACATCTAGAATTATGCACCTGGGTTTCACATCCTTCTGATTATGGATGACCATTTTTATCGCATATATTGGAGGAGTGATCAAAGTATAAGAAAATTCCCAATTCCCGTTCTCCATCAACACCAACATGATCCTCTCCTTCCAAGGATTATAGTTGGAAACTCCATCCAACCTATCCTCAAATCACAATCCAGTTGCAATCTCCAAGATTTGATTTGATAACCTTCTACTGAAATTTCCCCTGTGTTGTCTTGTACGAACTTCTACATGCATGTCACCACTAAAACCCACGTATGTACGTGAATTTCCCTTTTGAAACCCACATTTGTATGTGGTTGTGCTTACTTCTACCCATGTACACACATCTGTCTCCAAAGACACATGTGTATGTATGATCATGTTCCTTCTACAACCTATGTACAACTTCGTAAAACTACAAAACCCTAGTTCTACCTCAGTACGACTGTATCCTTGAAATTTGTCCTTCGATTCCTTACTGTCAGTGATTGATCTCATAAGATCTCCTTAAAAATCTGATAGATCTGCTACAAAAGATAGTTGATATGTGCTTAGCCCTTCAAACACCCATTTTGACACTCCTAATCCAATAGATATGTTGTTTGTGCAACCTGAGATTGGCTCCCACTCAAAGTGATTGATCTGATACCATGTTGAAATTTCCCTCAACCCAGCACCCAACAATTAATTCCAAATAAATCACTTATTGAATAAAAGCACAACCGAGTAATCAAATAAACATTACAACAAAATCATAGACAAGGAAACCTAAATATCATGCACAATACATGGAGATATTATGCCCATCGACTAAGCTTATTATTTAAATAACTTCAAACCTTACAAGGGCTCCCATACTTGGGATAATGGCCCATGGAGAAACACATAATACTATAGAAAACAAATGCAAACCTAGCAACTCCTCCTTGGTTGTACAGTCTTGTATGATCAAGTCTCGGAACTTGCACGGGCATGTCTCCACTGAGACCCACATACATACATGTTTTTACTCACTGAGACCCGTGTACATACATACATGTCTCCACTTAAAAGTGTGTACAACTCCGTAACTATTGTTGCGGCTCTGATCTACCTAATCTTCTTGTGGATGCCTCCGTTCTCTCTTCTTCATGACCTGTATTGATCTCTAGATGGAAGTCCTTCTCCATCTATCTGAGATATCCTTGAATCACAGTCCTTTGTGATCCAACCCTCTTTTCATCAACACTTGGTTGAAATGCTCTTCACCCAATCAATGAGATCTCCTCACTCCTTTAGTATCATGTGTAAGCAAAATTCCTTCTCTGCTTCTACACTCTGGAATGACTCCACACTAGTAAAATTCCTTCTTTGCTATCTTTGTGTGAAAAGTGTATTTTCCTTCACCCTACTCTTGCTTTTATAATCTTGAGTTATAACCTAACCCTAATCTCCAAAGTGATTGACGGTCGAGATTACTTCTCACCTAACTTGAGATCAACGACTATTATTTAATTGTTTAATGCTAATTAATGCATTTCCTTAAATAAAATTCAACTCACTAATAAAAACACTTTGCTTTAATAATTACTTTAATTAAAGTATCAAGTCAGAAGACTTTGGACGACTTCCACATGCTATACACCAAGCCTATATGGAAGTACTTGTCCGATGCTACCATGCATCAACATCAAGCACCTACTTCCTATTTTGAAAAAACTAATTCTTATATTCTTGCAATCAAGGAGAGTTCAATTAGGACTATTGATTCCTATTATTAATGAAGTGGAAGGGTTAGATTAGGATGCCTTCTTTCTCTCTCATTCATTCATAGAAAAGAGAGAATTCGAATTAGGAAGGAGAGCTTGCGAAAAAAGTGAATTCTCGAGGAAAGAACAAAGTTCTTGATGAAAAAAAGAATAACCCATCTATCATAGGATCCATGGAGAGATGAAAGAGGCATTTTCATGCAAAATTAGACACCAATATTGTGAAGGGAAGTACCTTCTTCAACCTCTACAATTTGTTGGCTTGTTAGGTTGTCCATGATCCCATAATTCACTGTTTAAGAAGCCACATACCATTGGAATTGAAATTTGAAAATAGACAACGACTTGGGATCATCCTACACATACTGAAGAGCATAAAGAAGAAGATATTCTTGAGGAAATAAATATCAACTAAGGGGGTGGTTTCTTTTGTTGTATGGGGTAGTGGAATGAGAGACAAGGGATGGTCTAATTAGAAAACTAAATAAAGAACTCATCAATGGTTTGTGTGTACTTGTCTTGGAAGATTTTGGGAAGAAGAGAAATGATTTGGAAGCCTTGAACAATCTTCTTCACCCTGGTGGTCTCATAAGCCAACACGAGGGTGGCATCCATAAAGGACTTGCCTATGGTTGGGAGGAAAATGGTATAGACCCAATTAGTTTCCTTGGAGCTCATTTTGTGAAAGATTAGTGTTTTCATCTTTCTCTTTGATTAAGATCTCAATCACGATGAAATGTAAATGTATACTAGCATTATTTATTTTGAGTTCATTCCTTGTGTTGGAGCCGCCCTTGTTTTTTACCTTCCAAAAAATTTTCAATTTTTGAAACTTGAAATCTAAGTGGACTTTCTTTTTTCTTTCGAGATCTTAAAACTCTGAAATCTTGTTGCCTGAACAGAAATGCTTTTCCTATTTTTAAAATAGATCCATTCTCGCAAGTTCGATCGCTCTTTTGTTTTATTTTCGGGGTCTCGCAAGTCTGATACTTTAATCTTTGAATTCACAAGTCCCTAGTCGCGAAACTGCGAACTTGTTTTTAATTTTCGCCCAAGGCATTAACTAGGGTAAAAACTTTAACCTATGATTAGACGTCGTCGGGGTTTCGCGCCTCGGCATTCGCCAAACCCAATTTTTTTTTTTGGCAGCCCCGATACCCGAGAACACGATAACTTTGTGATAACCTTGGTCAGAGATTAAAGGTAAAAAACTAACCATGGTTAATTTTTGGTTCTCGGCACCTCGCCACTCGGCACTTTCTTCCATAAAGTTAAAGCTCCTAAAAACCTGACTCATGAGGTTGCGACATGATTATAGCAAGATTAATTAGTAGCCTAATCTAAAATTGTCTTCCCATAATTTGAGCCTTAATTATCGCTACATCGCGATATCGCGACTCGGCATATCATTCTCCCAAAAATCTGTCTTCAATGTTCCGAGTCGCGATATGGTGAATAAATTAATTATATAATTAAGGATGTGCCAAATCACGGTTACTATTAATTAAGCTAAAATCGACACTCGCAGTCTCGCGAGTTGAAGAGTCAAAATGTTAAAAGGAAATTCACGATGCGACGAACAGCGAGAAAATGATTTAAGTTGCTAAGATTTGATTTTTTAATTTAAACGAGATACGTCCCGCATACCGAGGTTTGCACACTCCACGAGGTAACTACTTGCTCTCCATAACCCAACTGCCTATCAAGCCGCCGAACATTGATGACATTAATGAAAAATTAGGGTAAATCCACGAATAAATAAGATCAGATTTATGCAATAAATTTGTTTCTAATTGCGATTTGACAAGACCTATGTCGAAGAGTACAGGATTTTCAAATATATACAGGAGTTTCATTTTATTGTAAACATTTTTTCATAAGCGCACGGAGCTCACCTTTCTACGAGTGAACTAATTTATGCATGTATACACAGGTCTATCACAGAAGAGCGAAAAAGCAAGCTTCAGCCATGGCTCCATGGAAAGCTGCGAAGGCAAAGGTCGAGGTCGCAGCGCAGGGTTCCGACATTGTCTCTGATACTTCACCTCGGACTAGCGGATCAGTATCCAACTGGTCGTTTGTTTCAGATATTCTTCAATCTGAATTGGTGAATTACTCAGACTCTGATGACAATGATAACGAAAAAGACGACTTGAACACGAAATACAAGATAGTTGTTCAGTCAGGAATGCACCTGGTTGCAACCAGACCATGATTGCTCCCATACTACGACATGATCCGATGGGCATTGGATCACGTAGACCTACCCACCAGAACTATCATAAGTGACCAACGGACCACGGTCGGAACTTTCAGACCAGAGCATATCCAAAACATGTACAAGCTCCCAGCAACTTCTGAATACACATATAATGCTGAATTCCTGGAGGAATTCAAAAAGAAGGAGTGCACAGAATATGACAAAACTATGTCAGGTTTGATAAAGGATTGGGTTTCGCGCTCCGCAAAATTCAGATCGAATGACCAAGGTGTATATTCAATTGCTTCGTTGGAGCCACAATATATGTATGTGGCAATGATGACATGTCGATTGTTCGGAAGGGACGATACTTCGCATTTTTACATTGCGTGGGTACCTCTCATATTTCGGGTAGCAGAAGGTTGCTCATTTAATTGGGCAAAGATACTCTCGGATAGTTTGTTCAACCGGATTACAGAGTACAGGGAGCAGAAAGCAAGCGGGAGTCTGTCCTCTTTCTTCATGTCCGCATACATTATGGACGCGATATGTTCTATGACACCTTTCCCTCTGATGAACTGGGCTTGGAATCCACTCCAAGAAAAGCCTGTGCATGAATAGCATGACAAACTGTGGGAAAATTAAGCCAACAAATTTATTTACGAGATTTTCAACTGGGTGATGGTGCCCCTGCACATCGCCATTTTTTGTCGTTCGCCACCTCGCATCTCGGATAGCATTGCTGCAAATCTGAAGGGTATCGCGGACTGGTACGTAGAAGCGGAGTTTTCCTATTTCAGAGTGTTCAGAGCTACTGTTCCCCCGTTTGCGCTACCACTGTTTATTCCCGACAAGCTGGCCTGTCACGAGATTTCCCGACAAACAGTGATTGGCGGAGTGAGTAAAGAGCTCAAAGCATCATCAAAGAAGGTATGGCCATTTTTCCCCGTTCGGCTAAATTCTTATTCTTTATTGGATTTTGGACATGCTAAGGCTGAGGCTGCAACCTTAGAAGACTTG
>ML802361.1:156015-179290 GCA_009831015.1 Picea engelmannii
TATACCGAAGGTTAGTGTAATCCTTTATCAACCTTTATCATACTTTCGGATGCCTTGACACTGTACTTTTAAGCCTTAAGTACGGACTTAGGAACAACACCTTGGAAATTTGGTAGATTTGAGTAAGTGAATGAATATTGTTATAATTGATTAAATTGCAAAATTTGTATGATATGCATCGATAAACCTCATGCATGCAAAATGTTTGTATAAATGCATTAAAAACTGATTTTGTATTTTTGGTGCAATAGTGTCATATGAAGTCGAAGGAAGACCAAATGTGGACTAGGGTTAGATGACATATATCCCGACATTCTCACAAAATATTAGCCTTATATTTGCATGTTTGACCTTTAAAAACATAAAATGGTTGAACCTGAAATTTTGCTTTAACTCAGCTATATGATGTCCATTGGCATTAAAAATTTAATAGTAAGTAGATGACACCAATATCCATGTTCTCACTAAAAATAAGTTATATATGACCCTTGAAAACTTAAAATGGCCATAGATGAAATTATGCTATAACTTGGCTTTATGGTGTCCATTGGAAGTAGGTAGATGACATGAATATCCACATGATTACCAAATTTCATAGTTAGATTCATCCATTTTTCTCTCCAAAAGGTGGAAATCTAGCCAGGCCAAGAAGGGCTATGCAAATACCCATACCCTTGTCAAATGTTGTTTGTTGTGTCTTAAAATTTTTGGAATTTATTGTGAATGTTCTTAAGGGATTAATTACGATGTTGATCTTTGTTATGAGTTGGTTGGTTCCTTGAATTGGTCCTACAATGGCATCCGTGAAGGAAAAAGTACTCATTTGCCCCGGCCCCTGAAGGTTTATGAGTGCAATGCATAGATTGAATGTGTAACCTATATGAATGTGTTTAAAAACTATTGTGAGGTATTTGCCGCTGTCATATAATAATTTGTGTTATGTGTGAGCCTCAATTCTAGTGAAGCCTATGTTATAAGGCTTTGCGACAATTGATGTAACCATGTACATGTAAATGATGAGGTAAGACTATTGTAGAATATGAAATCATTTCTCGATGTTTATAATATCCTCTATGGTCATGGAAGCATACTTCCAAACATTAAAATAGGTGTTACATGCATGAATATAAGGGCATTAACCTAAAACCCTGGAATTGTCTTCTTTATAAGTAAACAAGATCTCCATTTAAGAGACTTCAAGTACCATTGAGTTGAAGTAGTTGATGGTCTTATGAAATGAGTTTCATGTTTGAGTTGTGATTAATATGTTTAAGTTATTATGATAAATATGTTTCATGTATGAATTTTGCACCTATGCCTAGTAGCCTTCACAATAAAAGAGAGTTATTAGGCAAATTAGGAATGGTGAGTTTTAATTGATTTGAAGTTTTGATCTTGATTTTGTTGTAAGAATTATGTTAGCTACACTTGGCATTTAAAGATTGGAGGTTTGTTTATGTTGATTGTTGTAAATCCAAACTATGTCATAGTAATGAAAAAGAAGGGTTTCTTTTGTAAATGGTCTTAAATTGTTGAAATTTGATTCACACATTGTTGTCATCAATGGAACTTTTAGACCAACAAACCCTACTCTTGTTGTTGGTATTGTAGGTACATTACAAATTGTTATCAGAGCATATGTTTACATCGTTACAGGTTGTATGGACTCAAATAAAACGAATGACAATGCTTTTGGTGCCATGTTAAGCTAATAGACATATTATTCTTGAATATGTGAATGACTAATTATCTCACCCATACTCAAGATTGTATGAGATTGTTGAGTTGAGTTGTTTGATGAATTGGAGAATGATTTGTGATCATCGAGAAGATGTCTAAATGTTGATGGGAGTGCTTACATTTTATCATGCATTGGTATTACCATCAAAACTCAATGGTGTCCATCCTTTGGAGATTTAACATGTTTAAATGTTATGCATTATTGATTGTTAGGTCAGGTGGCTTGTTGAGTGATGAGTTGTTCACCTAGAAGAATAAGAGCCTTATCGATTAATGTTCCTTATCCTTATTTGGTGTATATGGTGTTTAATGCATGGGTTTAAAGTATTAACCTTGTTCCTTAGGTTTTTCGTTTTCTAAAGTGAAGATACCTTTCATTCATGGTGTTGTGCATGACTCCCGAGATGAATTTGTCTTAGGGTTGTTATGAAGGAATTTAATTGATGTTGAAATGGTAATATTTGGCGATATATCGGTTTTTCTAATAAGACTTAGTTGTAACCACCCTCGAGGGCCATGTATGCATTTGAATGAGTAGATCTCTTATTTGTGCATAGTGAATTTATTATTCATGAAGAGGACATTATATGTCCCATTAATTTGAATGCATGTCTATTGATATGAATGAATGGATGGGTTTAATTATGGAACAAGAAATTGTACTTGTTATGTGTTGTTAATGTCATTGTTACCTAATTGTCTTCATCTTGAAGGCTATGATGTGTTGTGGGATTTAAATGCTAGTTTTGAGTGCGTTGTATGCCACTCTTCAAAACGAGCCAGTGTGAACTGATCATATAGTAAGTGTACAAAAATGTTATGTATGACATCATGTAAGGCATATTTTCTCTTGTTGTTATCCGCCATATGAAATAGAGAAACATACTTTAATTATGCCTCTGAGACTAGTCATGTGAATTATTTTGAACTTTCATATAACAGACTAATCTCAAGTTTGAGTTCAAGTTAGTATGAATTGTTGCTAAATTATTGAAAGGACAATGTAGATAGGCTAGTAAATCCATTATATGTGAAAGAATGATCTAAGGTTGCATTCTTGATCGATTCTCCGCTATAGATATGAGATTGAGATATGAATTGGCTTGTCTTGATGATGCTCAATTATTTTACGAATAAATCATAAATGACCTTGGTTAATAGCTCTTAATGAAATGTAGAAGAGTACACAATTTGATTGGCATTATGCCATTAGACCTCAGATTGGGCAAGTTGGTAAAGACTTGATTTAGGAAAGAATTGAATGAGCATGTGAATGAACAAGTGTTCATTTTGTTTAAAAGGACATAATATGAATTTTAAAATTTTGTTTTTCTTAAAAGGTTATAGATGTTGTGATTAGAAAATATTGCTATGAAACTAATGCGATTTGTGACTATGTTAAGAGATACAACTACATGGAAAACAATGCCAAACATAGGAAATGGAAGAAAGCACATAAGAAGAGCAGAACCATTGTCAACCAATTAAAGGCTAAGTATTCTTATAATGTTTGATTGGATTTGAATTTGCTTGCTATGAGAAAGAGTTGAATTTGAATTTGATGATTCTAATATGCTTGATGGTGAAGATTTCAATAAGATTGATTTTCATATGATTGATATGTTGAATATGATTCATTCTGATTGAACTTTACATGCCATGTTTGTTTTTTTAATATCTTGACTACATCAAAGAAGTCAACCAAGTAATAAAGGCTATACAACACGATGTCATGCATACTAAAAAAGGGGTAATTGAAGGCATGATTAGATTATGTTTGAATCTAGACTATCCTGGGAGGTAAGACCAATTGTTAAGAATCATAGTAGAGCTTGACTGAAGAGTCCTCAAGAATGTAGAACAATTTTCAAAATGGACTATGAGAAAAGATAATGCAAAGCATCAAATGAAGATGTAAATTTTCCAATCACTCACTACTACATATGGAGTAAAAATTCAACAAAAACTTATGACGATAAGGATAAATTCAATCACATCATCATAAATTACGACATAATATTAAAATTTTAATCTTTTTTTGGGCGCCCTGATGAATGTTGGACTTCTGACGAACATCTATATATGTCGATCTTTCGACAAACCTAGAGGATAGTTCGTCGATCTATTGACGAACCTGGAGGATGCCAACTACCCGTTTGAAAATGGTTTAATGGTCACTAACTTCATTGACTTGGTCAACTTTGACATAGTCAACATTCGTCAGAAGATCGCCAAAGGTTAGTGTTTTTGACAATTTTGTTGTAGGTGCGACGGTTTTAAAATATTTTTATGCTCATTGTTCATTGCATGATTTATTAGTCTTTTTGCTATTTGCTACTTGCTTCAAATCCAATTCTTGATCCGCAAAGATCTGATTTTATAATTTGAAGGTTACAAATTTTTAATATCGCGTTCTCTCTTTTTTTAATACCCAGATTGGATCCCTAACCCTTAGACCCTCTTTCATCTGGGGACACAAATTTTTCCCTAGGAAATAAGTATGAACATGTCTACTCAGTTCCATTTAATTACTATACAATTTGTCTTTCTGTAGTTATCTTTTATTGTTTGATTTTATTACTTGCTTATAGTCCACCTTTGGAACTTATGTGGTAAAAATGTATGGTTTTGATTTGTTTATTAATTGTTGATTAATGTTATAACTTTTAATAAATCTATGACGAAAAATGGATTAATTATCTAGTACATATGGGATCAATATAATTCGATGATATTTGTACCGTAACAATATATAATTCGTATATTAATGTACTTATATTTTTTCAATGGATTTTTTTGTAAATATGGGAAATTCAAATGCCAACACTTGAAGAGAGTCAAAGGACGGTTGCTAGCTTAAGGGATACATGGGAGGCATTGGCCGGTACTTATGGGAAATGTTATTGCCCTTGCAATCAATGCAAGGGCTTGAAAAGAAGAAGACTTGTAGGGAATAAGTTGAAAGACATTGTTTTACGTATGGGCATTGTGAAGGGGGGCACGCATTTCGTCCCATGGTAAGTTATTCATTATACATGTATTTGGATTGTTTCTATTTATAAAATTTTCCTTTTTTTTTTATTTTTTTTGTATACGTTAATGTTATTGATTGTTTGTAATTGTGAAGATAAATCTTCCCAGTTGTTTGTCGTTGGATAAATATCTACCAAGTAGTAGTAGAAATATTATTGTACAAGATGTGGAATATGATATGAATATTTAAGATCACACCAATCCTATGGAAGAAGATGACACCAATAATATTCTTGAGTTAGATGATGGGAAAAATATATTGATCCAGGACATCTTTGCTCTTATCGATGAGGAAAATGATGATGATATTTATGATGTACCTCTGCTTGAGAATGCAAAACAACCCCTTTATGAAGGCTCAAGAACAAATATTCTCTCTACTATAATGTTGTTGGTGAACTTGAAGGTATTGAATGGTTTGTCAAACACTTGTCTCACACATATCCTAAGGTATGTAATATAATTTGTCACATATTATACGTAAAGGTTGACTTTATTTTTATCTATTTTTAGTGTCAATTAATGTGTAAATTAAGGATGCAATATTTTTTGTTACTATTATTTACATTAACTAATTTTTTTTATGTTGTAGATTGTTAGGTGAATTTTTCTTACCACCGTCAAATAATTTACCTCGCACATATCGAGAGATGTGTGTCATTATGAAAGATATTCGAATGGAATATCGGGCTATTGATGCATGTCCGAATAATTATATTATATATTATGGACAATATACATAAGAAACGAAATGCCTATAATGTCAAATCAATAGATATCGAACCGATCAAGTAACAAAAAAGGTGTCTCACAAGGTTCTTCGTCATATTCCGATAATTCCACATTTGCAACGATTGTTTAGGTGCCAAAGCATTGCACAGATTATGGATTACAATGCACGACACATAAATGAAGATGGTGTTCTTCGAATGCCTACAGATGGTTATGCATTTAAGAACATCGAAGAAAGATGGCCAATTTTTAATGAATAACCTTGTAATGTTAGGCTTTCATTGGCAGCTGACAGTGTCAATCCATTTGGTGAGCTCATGTCTATTTACTCAGTGTGGCCTCTATAAAAAATAACCTTCCTCCTTCGATGTCAATAAAGAGGGAGCACACAATGTTGGCAATGATTGTTCCAGGTATTTGTTTACAAAATTGGTTTGAACATTGTATCTCATTTTTCTTATTCATTGCAATTACTTATATATATACATGGTAGTAATTATGTGTACTTTCACCCAATTAGGTAAGTACCAAATGGAAGATATGAATGTATATATTGAGCCTCTTATCGACGAGCTACTAAAGTGATGGGTTGACATCACTATGTACAACATCTCTAGACCAATTGGGAAAAGGCTATTTCAATTCCATGGAATACTTACATGGACAATTCATGATGCCCCAGGGATAACACATTTTTTGTGGTATGTAACATACTGGTGGACTTTAATAGTATATATAATTTTATGAAAATATGATGCATGCTTCTTAAATATCAATTCCTTGTTATATAAATAACACTAACATTAATCCATATAATCTTGCAAGTCTTCAAACAAAGGGTAAATTTGCATGTCCAGTTTATGGTCCTATGATGAAATTGCATCGTTCAAGAAGTCTATGAAAGGATGTATTTGATTAGTATAGGCACTTCCTTTCTAAGAACCATGGGTATCGAACTACAAAAAAACATATTTTCAATTTGAAAGAAGAGACTGGAATAAAACCATGAAGAATGACACCTCACCTATGGAAGTTGGAATATAATAGATTAAATTGTCAAGATAAGCATTTAGTCTATGTGTCTGCATATATATTAATGTTTTACTATTTTAATTTCTATCGAATTATGTTTATTGTATCTAACAATTATTGTTGTAATCTCATTAATTGTTTTTCATAAATGTCTTTGAGGCATTAATGGGATTCCACGAGGAATGAAAATTTACCCTGTACAATTCAATAGGTTGCCCTACTATGAGCACCTACAAATAGCTCATGTGTTTGATACAATTCATATCGGGAAGAATGTAACATAAACATTGTGGAGAATTGTAGATGGAAGGAGTGACAAAGAAAAAATTGTCAAAATTTGTATTGACATTCAGGAAGCCAATCATGCACTACAAAATGTGATTTATTCAAATAACAATGGAGTACACTGAAATAGTCTTTCGTGATTATTTACAGAGTAGGAAAGCAATGTTGTAAAATAGGTCATTCGAAAAATTAAATTTCCCACTGGATTTACTTCAAACATAAAGAATATCTTACCGAAGAAAGGTGAATTTGATGGGGTGAAAACTCATGATTGGCATACCTTCATTAAGGCAATTATTTTGGACGTAGATTTATATATTGGTAAATATGCAAATTTTTAGTATTATAATATGGTTTTCTTTTCTTAAAAATTAATGATCCCTTTGTTGTTAAAATATGTTCTACCTCTATCTCTACCTGACAACTTTGACAACAACGTAAAACAAGTTATACATGATCTTGGAAAATACATGAGGTAAGTATTAATGATTTATATGCAAAATCATTGTTGCTCAACTTGTCGACATTTGTTTTACTTTCAATGTATATACAACATTGTTGTTGAAACCTATGACATGATATGTTGTATCATGTGTAGGTGGTTGTCATCTAAAGAAATCCATAAAGAAGATATAAAATATTGGAGAGAAATTCCTCGACTAATGTGCAAAATGAAAAAGTATATACCTCTGACATTTTTCAATGCACAAGAACACTACCTCGTACACCAAGTTGAGGAGATTTAAATGTGTGGACTTGTACACACAAGGTCAGTGTGGATGGTGGAGAGGCACTTGAAGTCATTGAAGGCTTTCATTAGACAGAGAGCATGTCCCGAGGGATCTATGGTGGAGGGATATATGGTATATCAATCATTGTTGTATATTAGTTAGTATCTTCCTAAATTAGCAGCAAAAGTCATGAAGGTTCCTCGGATTTGGGATCTCAATTCCATTAACAAATTTGAAGGGGAGGTCTTGGTCGGGAAAGGTGGAATGAGGAAAGTGAAAGGTAATTAGATGGTAGAGATATATAATAATTTGCATTGATATTTATTTATTTCTATATTGTACTTATTTAAGTTTTATTTAGCTTCCATGATCAATTGTTATTCAATCTTTACTCTAATCACTAATTTTTATTCCTTTTTCATACAGTTGGTCAAGAGTGGGATGAACTACATTTATACATCGCAAACAATCTTGATTGGATGAAAGTATGGATAGATTGATGTAATATACAATGTAATGGTAGGTTATCATGGGAAGGAGTGGCTACTTTGCTTAAAGAAGCTCATTGTAATCAAGATACCAATGTTACTCAAAGGGAAATTGATTTATCATGTGGTTTAAAAGATAAAAATGAAAGCATATTATTCACCCACATCATGTTTCAATTATTTTCCATTCTATTAATCTAGGTCATGGTGTGTTTCTTTTATAAAGTTTTACTAAGTCTAAATATCATGTTTATTCATTGACAAATATGCATTTTTTACGTGTGGGGCAAATTTTAGTTGAAACACCACAAGGCTATGTAGTGTAATGGCCATAAATTTTTCATCAAAAAGTTGGATGATAAGAAGAAAACCTCTTATTCTGGGATAACTATAGTCTTTCAGGTCACTAATGTTTCCTCTAGAAGTGACATGCATCCAACAATATCCAAAAATAGATATTATGGGTATTTGAATGATATAATCGAGTGTGAATTTAATTCCTTCAAGTTAGTTTTGTTTGATGTCAAATGGTATAGGTTACAGATGAATGAATGTGATCCCGAAAGAAATGTTATTGAGCATGTGAATGGATTTACCATGGTTAATACAAGGACGTTTGAGTTGGGTACATAAACTTATGCTCTTTCAAGCCAATGTGAGCAGGTATTTTATTCATAGGTTCCAGGTAAAGCAGGTTGGCCGTACATTGTTAGATATGATCCAAGAGGAAGGCTTGTAAAGTATAATGTACTAGAAGAAGATGATATTGAAGAATAAGAAGATGTACAGGAGCATGAAGTAGATGTACCATCAGATGAAGAAGTCGAAGAAGTTGAGCCAAATGTAGATGAAAATGTTCTCGACAATCATATTGATGATGATATTATCGAAAATGAATTTGATGACGACGATGTTGATATGTCCAATCCTTTCAACATTGATTCTGAACCAGATGATTCAGATGTAGACTTGGATGAGGACTTAGATGATCAGTGATATTGCATAAATGATGAAATGTAGGAGTTATGTGATTGTTATATATTTTCACAGTCATATTCATCATCATCATTGTCATCATGGTCTTGGTCATCATCATGGTCATGGTCATGGTCAACATCGTTGTCATGGTCATGGTCATCGTTTGACCTTGGATCGAGACCACCAATTTTCACTCAAAAGCAAATTTTTCCTATGTAAAACCTCTGATGTGATGGCTTGAGACTCTTTTCAACATAACTTGGGATCTCTAAAGATAAATTATAAGGCATAAGACCTTGGTTGTATGGGTAAATCAAAATAAAACATAAGTTAAGGTAACCATCAACATCAACTTTAAAAAAAACTAGTACTAAATTTTAAATACAAATAAAAAGGGTAGACATTAAGTGCATTGAAGGATCAAAAGTGACAACCTATAATTGTTGCCATTAGGTGAACATATCTAATGGAAATCACTGATTGTCACCATTATTTTGAGGTAGTTTTGGTGATGGGAATTAGGGGATTATTACCTAGTTTGGTCATAAAAATAGGAATTGATGACGGGCCTAGAAATATTGTCACTAATTTAGTTGCAAAAACATTAATTAGCAATGATCCTAAAAGGTCAATGACTATTTTAGTCACCAAAATGACTTTAATGGTTTTATTTTTGGGAACTTTATAGCCTTTCCAAAACCTAAGTGGATGTAAGGTGTACTATGTATTGCATATTTAATAAGGTATTGATCCATAGTAACATATAAGTTACAATCAAAACAGCTTGTTCAGGATTTCTTCTACTTTCAAAACCAACACATGTGACGCTAACATCTCTACACAAAACTAAAAAAAAAAATGTTGAGAACTGCCTAGAGTTTTCATTGTTGAAGCTCCCCTTCTACTGCTATGGCAGCCCCCGGAGGAGGGGAGCTTCCGCCCCCTCCTTCTCCTACAGCCTCCTTCCGCAAGATATTGGACTCCCAAGGCAAGAAGATTCTCCCTGCTGAACCCCAAAGTTTCATCAAGAAGCTTGCTTCGATCCTCGAAATTGATCTACCCCCGGATCACCCAATGCGTGTAGCAATCTCTCTATCAGACCGAGGATTGGTCGAAAAAATCATGGGGCTTTGGCCATCATCCTGAACCACTGATAACTGGATCCAAAGAAACTGGCAACCGTTGATCAAGAGCAGTGTAAGTTGCTATGCGGTGGGACAATGATTCTTCAAATTTGAATTCATCTCCCACGAAGACAGAGATCTCATCTTCAGAAATGGGTCGTACTTCATGGGCACACAAGGGCTATACCTGAATCGTTGGACACCAAGCTTTGACCCGGCGGTCGAAGTACCCAAGGACATCCCCGTCTGGGTCAGACTCCCCAATCTCCCTATCCACTGTTGGAACCCCTCTTCACTCCAAGAAATCGGGAATGTGCTAGGTCAATATATTGACAGAGCGGATCCTAAAGATCAGTACTCCTGTGCGCGCATTTGTGTGGAAGTGGACCTAGAGGTGGGCATTCCAAAGGCAATCAATTAAAGGTTGGAGAATGGCATCACTATCAGAAGCTAGACTATGAACAATTACCTTTGAAATGCAGAGGATGCCACAAATACGACCATTTCCAATGAAACTACCCTAAAAACCCAAGCAAGGAGAAATAAAATGGAGAAGGGTGGCAACAGCCAAGGAAAGGGAAAGCTTCATCTAGAGCAAAAGGACCAAGTAATGATAAGACAAACCCCGCATAGCCCACAGAACAAGGAAACCAACCAGAAGTAAGGACAGAAAACAACTTCAGACCACTTGATTAGAATCATGTAGGAACAACGACAGGAGAAGCTCCTCATGAAGGCCAACCAACCAAAGAACCGCATGGGAAATCAAACCTAGAAACCAGAGAGATGTCGGCCCCAGATATAGAAGAAGAGAAAGCCAAGACTGGAGTAGGAAAGGAGGCGGATCCAGACATAGGGGAAGGAGAGGTCTCCTCAGAAAGTGAATATGAAGGGGCAAGTGACACCTTGGTCACCCCAAAGAAAGCAGGAAGAGGAAGAAAATCAAAAAAAGAAGAAAGAGATAAAGAAACATATAAAGACGTCCTGAATGGCTCAAAAACAACAATCAGACAATTGATCAATGTAAGACAGACAAGGAAGCACTCCAAGGCTCTTCAAGGAACCCACGCATCCCCCCAGGTAAATCATGAAACTAACATCCTGGAATTGTAGGGGGTTCTGTAGCAAAATGAAGGAAGAAGCATTAAAAGATATCATAAAAACCTCTAAGTATGATATCCTACTACTCTAGGAGACCAATATGGAAGAGCAAGACTTCCTCAAAACAACAAAATCACTTTGGAAAATAAGCCAAGGAATAGCTGAAAATGCAAGAGGAGCCTCAGGAGGCATGGCACCCTCTGGAACACTATGAAGTTCGACCTAGTCAATTTTGAAGCAAGAACGCATTGGATCTACACCAACCTCCTTCACACAGAAATAGGCCAACTGGTAAGTGTCTTCAATATTTATGTGCCAGTCCTATTAGAGGAAAAAAGAATCTGTTGGGATACCCTAAAAGATTACTTGCAGTTAAAGGATCTAGATAATATCATTATCGGAGGGGACCTAAATGTGACCCTAGCTCTAACTGAGAAAAAAGGTGGCTCCATTGTGCGAGACCCAACAAGAGAATGGGTAGAAGATATCATGTCCAATTGGGAGTTGGAAGACATCAAACCAACAAAAGGTAAATACACATGGTCAAACAAAAGGGTAGGCCTGGGGCACATTGTTGTTAGATTAGACAGGTTCTTAGTCCAAAGCTCCTTCTTACTTCTAGGCCTCACATCCTCCTATTTGATCCTCCCGCACAGTGTGTCAGACCATAAACCAATCCTCTTAAAAATATCTCCTGACAAGAATCTAGAACCAATCCCTTTCAGATTCAATCCAACCTGGATCCATGATGAAGGCTACCGAAAGCTGGTTACCAAAATCTGGAATGACACAGTAAGAGCCTCAGCCTTCGTTGTTTGGGAAGAAAAACTCAGAAGACTAAAAGAAGCGTTAAAGTCTTAGGTAAAAACCCATTCAAACCCAATTGCAATTCGCTAAGAAGCCTAAAAGCAACTAGGGAACCATCAGTTTGAAATGGAAAATAAGGGAATCACCCAAGAAATCTTGCATCAAGAAGACCAACTCCAAGAAATTGGTACAAAGCCTGCCGAGAGGAGGAAAATTACTGGCAACAGATATCGAGAAGCCTCTGGTTTGAAGCAGGAGATAAAAACACTAGCTACTTTCACAAACAAGCTAAGGCAAGGAAGGAATACAAGAAAGTCACAGAAATTCAG
The DNA here is from genome assembly GCA_009831015.1 of Picea engelmannii. NCBI lineage: Eukaryota > Viridiplantae > Streptophyta > Pinopsida > Pinales > Pinaceae > Picea > Picea engelmannii. Next base: position 168,396 of record ML802361.1, read on the forward strand.
GTTCAAAACCAAACAATAACATATTTTGAAAGCATAAAAGAAGCTGCAGCAGACGCTTTCGAAACTCTCTACACATAAACTCAACGGTTTGTAATTAACTCTAAAGCTTACCCCCTCTCACTCGTCCCTTCCCTCATCCAAGAAGAAGTCAACATGAGCCTAACAAAGGTAGTAACCCAGCAATAAATAAAAGAGGCACTTGATCAAATGAACCCAGACAAAGCCCCAAGTACAGACGGTTTCACAGCCAGATTCTTTCAACATAGTTGGGATATAATCAAATCAGACCTTACAAAACTGATCCGGAAATCTCAAACTTGTAGCAAGTTAGGAGGAGGAACAAATTCGTCTTTCCTTACTCTTATCCCAAAAGAAAAAGGAGCATTCAATTTTGGAAGATTTTGTCCAATCTCCCTTTGTAACACAAGTTACAAAATCCTCACAAAAGTAATAGCCACCAGAATCAAAAAAATTCTCCCGGCAATCATCCCTGAAAACCAAGGTGGGTTTATAAAAGGCAGACATATAGTGGACAATATCATCCTAGTTCAAGAAGCTCTACACTCCAACATCCGAAGAAAAGACAAAGGTATGATTATAAAGCTCGATCTTGCTAATGTGTTTGAGAAGGTTAAACAACTTCCTGTTCAGAGTCATAGAAAATTTTGGTTTTGCCCCAGCATTTATAAACTGGATAAAAGCTTGCATCGGCTCCCCCTGGATAGCACCGCTAGTGAATGGAAGGACCACTAAGTTCTTTCAAGCCTCCATAGGACTCAGGCAAGGCTACCCCTTTCTCCTCTTATTTATGCCATCCAGGCCTCAGTGCTAAGCTTCCAATTAGACCATTTCCAGATGCATAAAAACCTCCTAGGCCTGAGGATAGCCCAAGGGGTAAAGGACATAAATCATGCCCAATTGCGGATGAAATGTTGTTGATGGGAGGAGCGAGTTTGCAAACAGCAAGGAAATTCAAAAATGAGTTAGATGTCTACACAGAAATCTCTGGCAGTGCCATAAATCTGATTAAAAATAAGATCTTTGGATGGAACATCACACCAAGGGAAATGCTAGATATCTCTAGAATTCTGGGAATGGAAGGTTGCACCAACCGGGAGGCCTTTAAATACCTGGGAGTCCCAATTTTCAAATCCAAGCCAAAGGCTTCACATTGGAACCTGTTGATAGACAAGTTAAAAAAACAAAATAAACTCCTGGGGAACAAGCTGGCTAAATCTTGCAGGTAAAGTGGTCCTCATCAAAGCAGTTCTAGCAAGCATTCCAATCTACCAAAGCTCCTTATTACTTGCCCCTGTTTCCATGATCCAGAAAATCGAAACACTGTTCAGAATATTTCTATGGGAAGGAGGAAAGCAATCAAGGAAAAAATTGCATCTAATAAGCTGGGAAAAAATCTCCAAGCATGTCTTAGAAGGAGGCCTTCATTTTAAAAACATTCGGGCACAAAATCTAGCTTTAGGAGAAAAGATACTATGGAACCTAATCACAGGGACCCCTTCCTGGAGTAAAAAAACGCTTTGGAGGAAGTACTTTCGAGGCCCAAGGAAAATGTGCCTAGATCGCCCAGCTGTGGTGGAGAAAGGATTCCCAATCTTCTCACTGTGTCAGAAGGCTTTGAAACACTTTAGCCCTCAACTTACCTGGATACCAGGAAATGGAAAAGTGATCAACATTTGGGAAGACTCAATAATGGGAGACCCACCTCTAGGCTCGAGACAGGATCTTAACCAGCGCAAAGTGTGGATGAGAACTCAGAATTTAACTAGTTTGTGGTATATATCAGTTTGGGGAAATGATGAACAAAAAGATTGGCAAAATTGAGAAATGGCTAACATACCTCCAAACTTAGAAGAGGACTGGAACACTCTGAAGTTCTTCCTACGAGGGAAATTCCTCCTAAAAGAAAGGAAAAAAGACAAGAGAGGTTGGGGAACATGCTTTGGAATTTACACTACAACAGTTGGGTATCAACACATAGTCTTTGTCCCTAACGTCCCCCTAGATCTAGCAATTTGGAGAGTAATCTGAATCGCCAAATCTATCCCAAAGATAGACATGTTTGTTTGGACCATGGCTCATAGAGGTATCCTAACTGGAGAAAACTTGAGACGAAGAGGATGGGAAGGTCCTCATAGATGTCCCCTCTGTCTTCAAGAAGAGGAAACCATAGACCATCTGCTCCTAAGTTGCGTTTACTCCAAGGAAGTTTGGCAGTTGGCCTTGGGTTTCACCTTCGAGCTCCCACAAGAAGTCAACATCCTGCTCCAAAACTAGAATTCCCTCTGTCCCTTCCAGACAGCAAAAAAAGGCCAAATCTCCACCCTTTGGAGAAATCTCCCTAAATTTATACTCTGGAAGATTTGGCTCGAGCGAAATAACAGGCTTTTTAGGGAGACCAAAAGTAGTCCAACTCAAGTTGCAACCAAGATAAAGGCCTATTTTGGGGAGGTCGCCCCCTACTTCTGCAAAGTTAAAAACTCAAAGCCCCTGGAGCTAGAAGAGGAACAATGGATTGAACACTTTAATCTTCAAGATCAGTAACAACAAACAGACAACAACTCTCACCAGGAAATCTGGGAAATCCGGAAGGAGGAGCAAGATTTCGACAAATGGAAGAGAAAGGAAAACAAGCACATTTTGTCTTTGACGGGGCCTCCAAAGGAAACCCAAGTCCGGCTGGTGGAGGAGGAGTCCTAGTAAGCCCAATAGGTCACCCAAAACTCAACTTTTCCTGGGGACTTGGAACAGAATCTAACAATAGAGCAAAAGCATTGGCCCTCTGGTAAGGACTAACTCAAGTAATTAACCACAATGTCCAAGATCTGGTGATAATAGGGGACTCCAGGTTAGTAATCCAAGCCTTAATCCTTCGTAATAGAGTCAAAAATGAAAAACTCCATCACATTCTAGAGAAAATCTAGCTCCTCCTTGGAAGTCTTCATACTTACAAGCTTTACCATGTCCTTCGAAATCTAAACATGTCAGTAGATGCAAAGGCCAACAAAGGAGCCAGCTCTCATATTGGAACCTTACAAATAAATGGAATCACAACTAGAATGGATCTGCCTTGAGACTTGGGGAAAAAGACCGGTAGTTGAAAGGGGCACAAGCTAGAAAGGCCACAAGGCACAAGAGACAAGACACAGGGGAGAAACCAAGGCAAGTAAAGACAAAGCAAATGTCACAATGGATGGACGTAAACATCATTTGGTCGTTGAATTTTTAGGGAAAGCCATCACTCCAGATTGTGCAAATCGTTTAGGGGAGCCGAATCTGGAAGAAGTTGCAGATAAAAAGGGAAGCAAGGAAGGGCCTCCTCGTACCCAGAGCATACGAAGGCAAGAGAGATAGTCAAGCAGAGGCAGAGAGAAGTGTGCACGCAACTGTAGTAGTTTGGGAGAAACAAAGAAAGAGAAGGAGATGGCGTCCAGCTTGAGCAACAAACCCACTACTGAAGAAAGGTTGAATTCGTTGGAATAAGACCTGCAACGTCTCAATAATATGTTGCATCATCAACTGGATTTTCTCCAGAACTTAGACATCGATGCTGGAAGGCGCTTGGAAATGCTCGAAGCTGATATCACCACAACAAAATTCGGGCTAACAGAGGAGCTGGGGAAGTTACGTAAAGAACTCAAAGATCCTAAACAAGAGTTCGAAAATAGAGTCAACAAATTGGAAGAAAAAATGAAACAGCTGAACAAAGAATGGAAGACAGAAAGGGACCAACCCAAGCAGGATGATCCAAAGTAATTTGATCAACAGTTCAAAAGCATGGAATGTAGATCTGAAACCATTATAGTGAAGAAGGTGGTTTGTATAGAAGCCTCTGCAGTTAATGACTCTGTTAGTTTTCTCTTTCCATCGACTGGTAGGAAGGCATAGCCACCAGGATTTGTAACTGATTAAGTAAAGTATATCTCATTTCTTTTGTAACCACATCAGTGGCTTCACCATTGTTTTCTTTAATTAAAATTCCATTACCCGTTTTTGTCACAAAAAAAAAACATATAAGTTACAATTAATAGGGATATAAGCTACAAGGGAGTCATCATTATGTCTTTGAACACCAAATGAGATGGCCCTTGAACAAAATGTTAATAAATGGGCTTTGGCATTCCCGAGGGGTGGAATACAAAAACAAGAGAAGATGATGGCAAGTGATGATTATGATGTCATCATCGTCATTGTTGTGAATAAGAATAGGAATTCCATCATTGTCGTCGTCGTCGTCATCTTCATCATAGTCATCGTCATGCTCAATTTCATCAACATCATCCTCATCATTGTTGTCACCATTGTTAATCAACATTGTCAGCATCCTACTCCTCATCAACATTGTCATCACAATCGTCGTGCTTGTCATTGTCACGTTGTCATGATCTTCGTCATCAATGTCATCACCATAATTAACATTGTCATTGTTGTCATTATCGTCATCATCTATGTGATTTGACTGCCAAAGTCTACGAATTTGGTGATATAGTGATTTGATTGCTAAAGTCTACGAATTTGGTGATATAGTGATTTGATTGCGAAACTCTACGAAGGTATACATACCCCATCCCCCTCTATATTTGAAATTGTGACCTCCAATTAGGAGTAAATGCATGTTGTTAATTTATTTACGATTTTATAAATTTTGGTTATATAAATTATATATTATATATAATATAGAACATATATTATATATGTTATATGTTATATATGTTATAATTTATAATATATATTACAACCTTGGGCGTTTCTGGCTCTGATATATTATAATATTTATAATATAATATATATCGCATTCACTAGATCCCTACATCCCTAGCCCAACTCGATAGAGGATACATAGGAGCCTGACTCGATAGAGGAGTGACAGAGGAGACAAAGGAGCTTAACTCGACAAAGGAGCCCGACAACCCTAGCTCGAGTGACATTGGAGACAGAGGATCCCCAGCTCGAGCGACAGAGGATCCCTAGCTCGAGCAATGCTTTCAAAATCGGTAAGTTTTTCAATATCCTAAGCCTGCAAATTCTCAAAACCCTAACCCACTAAGGCATGGGATTGCAATTCTTTTAATCTTCCTTCATGATTTCAGAAACTACAACATTACAAAAGTCAGAGCTTTAGTGTCTCACGGCAGGTGGGGTTGTGATATATGGGTCTCTCCTTCGATGTAGGAAAGCTTAAGCAAGCATCCTTCTACCCAAACCTTTATCTCTAAGATAACAAAAACAAAAATGTACATGTGGGAAATGATTAGCGAACACTTTTATTGCTAAATATCATTTTTTATTTCATCTCATAATGACGGATTAGGTTCACATTTTGAATTATGGTGTTATAATGACGAATTGGGTTTGCAAGATATTATGACTAACGAGATATCGTAGCTGTGAAAATTGAAATGTTGTCTATGCATGGCAATGAGATAAGGTAGGAGAAATGAAGTTATTTCTATTATTAAACATTCTCTGATTCCCATCGGTTGGTACATGTGTGATCTTAACATTAACATATAAAATAAAAGTGAGAGGTCGAGTTCAGGGATTAAAAGGAAAAATGCTTTTCCTTTTGTTGGGACTCATTATTTAGGTGAGTAATGGAAGAGTTGTCATTTTTATTACTTAGGTGAGTAATGGAAGTGTTGTGATTTTTATCTAGAGTAATCTATTTATCATTGTTCTCATAAACAATGTTCCATGTGAAATACATCATTGGAAGAAAGAGGCATCTTACATTAAAATAGTTGTAGTTGTATGATTCCATGTGAAATACATCATTGGAAGAAAGAGGCATCTTACATTAAAATAGTTGTAGTTGAAGAGGTATGTTTTGTAAATTGTACATTGAAATAGTTATTATAGTTTTTTTTCTATGGAATATACGTTTTGCTAAAACCTTCCAGGTACTTCCACCCAATAATATCTACAAAGACAGTTAGCTTGATAGCTCGGGACTTGATCATGTGACCTTTTTCTCGCAATTCATAGCACTCAACCACTCAAATTAACCCACCATACCTAAAAAAAATTGAATGACATGGGGTGGGTTTTGATCATGACGGTAGATTAAAAGAAGGGTACAATGTAAATCCTCCATCTGCCAAAAACAAAATTGGCCAAGGTGGAATTCCCTCCTACTTTCTAAGAATAATAAACCATGGAATATCCAAGTCAAGTGCTCTTACACATGCTAAACATAGGTGTGTAGATCCTATAATATAAACAACCTCTATGTTGCCATGAATGCATTCAAAACATGTAACTCCTTCAAGGTGGGAACCGTCATTGTTGGCTATGAATAAATTCTTGAAACAATGTTGAACAACATTAAAGGAGTGCACCTTCCATAGTTGTTAACTACTCCTAGTTATGACTATCGCTTCTCACTGACATGTTTCCCATAATAAGCACCACAATGCAGTGGAACAATCTCTATGTGAGTATCATGTAACTTCTTGAAGGTGGGAATCCTCTTGTGTTAATAATATCTTATGTGAAGGGAATAAAATTAACGATTCCTCCAAAATAGAAACAACCTTATCCTCATCAAATTCTCTACTTCAATTTGACTTTACAACCATCACATACAATCTCCAAAAGAAGGTGGCTACATGTCATCAAATAGATTAAAAATGTCATGTGATATGTGCCTCTCATCTACTTTACGTGGCCACTTGGTCATCAAAATAATGCAACAATAGGTAGTTAATGGCATAACAAAAGTGTTAAGTTTAGTAGAAAGGTCAGTGCCTTCCAATCTTCATAACTCCTAAAAAATATGCCCTCCTATTGCTAATAATGCATGAGAACAGATCAAAAAATGGAAACAAGGACCATGCCTTAATTGTTGATCAGAGAATGAAAACGCACTAGAGATAGCAACATAAAATAATAAATGAATCCTTAAAAAGAATAGTGTCCTTCGCTAACAACCAATCTAATTTGATCATAAAAGCTAGTGCCTACTACTTATTTTCAAGCCAAATCATGTAAACAAAAAGTTGGGGTTGTATATGCCACTTCACATCTCTAGGCCATGGAAGAGTATTTGAATGGACTTTGTTGGAGAATTCTCTCACAACATGGGACATCACAATTACATCTTTGTGATTGTGGATGGACTTAGAAAGATGTCTATATTTATTTCTTGCAAAACTTCAATGACATGGTAAGATTCATATCATTATTTTTTCACATGTGAGTGCATTTCATTTTAGCTACATCTATTGTATTAGACAAGGATAATGTGTTTCTTTGCCACTTCTAGACGACATTGTGGGTTATGATGGACACCAAGCAGACTTGAAATAACCAAATTCTGTCTCAAAAAACTCAAAAGATCGACCCTTACCAAGGCACTCTTTCTCCTACTTGAAATATCACATGGACTGAAAAATAGAAAATCACTATTGTGGCTTGATCCCAAGGATAAAAAAATCACCACATTTGAACATGCATGGACCCTCAATCATCCAAATATAACTATATCCAAAAATAGTCACTGCATCCAAAAATATCAAGAACCTCGTTTAAATATAGAACTTTTCACACATAGATATTATGCTTCCTGTTAGCCTATGGTTTATCTTACCAATCACTCATTGAAGAAATTGAGCACACAAGGTCAAGATGAAATAACTAATAGCAGATTTGGAAAAATAAAGCATTAATGTTTGAAATAAATAGATGATGGTGGATTCAAGTAGATGAGTGCCTTATCCATTGGGAAAAGAAGTCCAATATAATTCTATGAAATGGTAACTTAGTTACGAAGCATATTAAACCAACAAACATGGCTTAAATATTAGTATTTCTATCCATAATAGGTATGTAAACTGTACTTTCAACCAATGTACTAAGCTAAAAAAGGTACTATAGCACATCCATTAAGTACGAGCCTCAAGATGTAACATCAAAGATGAATATATGAAGTAAAAATACAATCTTCCATTGAATAATCATTCCCATACATTGCATAATTCATATTTGATAATAACAAGATAAGCAAGTCACTACTTTCAGCTCTCATACATTGGTTAACAAACACTATAATAACATAAATATTTTCCAGCAAGGAAAAAAAACAAGGTACTTAATAACAACCTTACAATGCAAGATGACAACCTTGAATATGCCCAAAACCAAGCTCCAAATATACAACTATATCTTTAATATCCAACCCAATAGTCTACGGAATTTCTCCATAAAGGAAAACACACCTTGAAAATGAGGATGTGACTCTCTTTTATAGTTACATTTCCAACTAATAGAACTCTCTAGAAAACCCTAGAGAACCCACCTCTTAGGTTATTTTTGAGCATCTCAAAGGTTATTCTAGAGACTTCTAAGTAGGATGTTACTCTCTTTTATAGTTACATTTCTAGCTAATAGAACTCTCTAGAAAACCTTAGAGCACCCACCTCTTAGGTTATTTTTTACCATGTCAAAGGGTGTTCTAGACATTTCTGAGAAGGGCACCTTCCTAGTTACATTAAATGAAATGTTTCTAGAAGCTTCCATGTGGGGCAACCTCTCTTTATTTGAATAAAAATGTGTTCTAGAGATATCATGTTAAGAACCAAATATCAAAATAGCATAAAAAACCTCAGAATAAGTACTCCACCGCTTGACAAAGAGAGAAATTCAGATAATAAACTTCTTCGAGGGGGTAACCTCCTTATATATTACATGAATTCACAAATACAGGATGATTCCAAATGAAAAGGTATCCTTGGTATATATAGGAGACTATGAGGTACAATTACAATTAATGGACCCAAGCCGACATAAATAAAATAACAATACTAATGTAATATGCCCCAATTAAGGGGTAATGTGCCACGATTTAGAGCTTGACATGCCCCTCCCCTTCAGACAAGTGTTGTCCTCAACGCTTGAGTAGTTTTGGATGCTTCTGTATAAAAGTCTCATCTTCCCATGTGGAATCTTCAGCATGTAATTTCTTCCACTTAATGAGATACTTTGAAATTGATATATTCCTCAGCTGGTGAATTCTTGTGTCGGTGATAGCTTTGGGATCCAATATGATTTTTCCTTCCTCGTCAAGTTCTGACAATATAGTTTGAACTGGGATCTTGTCACCTATAAACTTCTTTAAGCATGAAACATGGAAAACTGGGTGTACTCGCGAAGATGCAGGCAGATCCAATTTGTATGGCATATTACCAATCCTTTACAACACCTTATAAGGGCCACAATACTTCGGTGATAATGTATTATCCTTCTTAGCTTGCTTGAGGGACATCTGTTTGTATGGTTGTAGTCTTAAAAATACCCAATCCCCTACTTCGAAACTTCTTTCACTACGATGTTGATCTGCTTGTTGTTTCATGTGATTTTGTGCCATGGTCAGGTTGTCCTTTAAGAGTTGGAGAACTTTTTTTTTATGCTCGATGTGATCTTCCACTACTTGAACCTTAGATTTTTCTTTTAGAGAAGAAGTGATGGACGGTGGGTGATATCCATAAAGTGCCATAAATGTCGTCATTTTTGTTGCAATATAAAAGGAAGTGTTATACCACCATTATGACTAGGGTAACCACTTGAACCATTTTGTTTGTTTTTCAAAGACAAAGTAACGAAGGTAGACTTCCAGAAATTTGTTCACTGTCTCGGTTTGTCCATCAGATTGAGGATGATAAGATGAGCTATGAGCCAATTGAGTACCCAAATAAGAAAAAAAATTATGTCCAAAATTGTTTAGTGAAGATGGAATCTCTGTCACTTACAATAATCTTTGAGCTTCCATGTAGCTTTTCAATTGTCTCCATGAATGCGGTAGCAATTGCACTGGCTTTGAAAGGATGAGAGACTACACAAAAGTGTGCGTACTTGGTAATTCTATCAACAATCACCATGATGGAACTCTTTCCTTCGGGCTTCGGTAACCCTGTGATGAATGTTAAGCCCTAATATTGGCTCATTACCCCTTAATTGGGGCATACTAGATTAGTAATGCTATTTTATTTATGTCGTCTTTAATCCATTAGTTGTAATTATACCTCCTAGTCTCCTATATATACCAAGGAGACATTTTCATTTTGAATCATCTTGTACTTGAACATTTAATTGGGGTAAAAGGAGGTTTCCCCCTCGAAGAGGCGTATTATCTAAAATTATCTCTTTTTCAAGGCNTTGAGTACTTTTCCTGAGGTTTTTCTATGCTATATTGATGTTTGGTTCTTAACATATGGTATCAGAGCTCAAGGTCTTGGGGTTTCGCTGCTACATCTGAGACACCGTGAAATTTTCGCTATAACTTTTTTTCTACAATGTTTCAGAAGGAACGGCTTGGAGGGTATTTAGTGGACGGATCAAGGTATGTTGGGTTCAAAATTTATCTCCTGAGGCCTTATAATTTTGGAGATATAGCCTGTACAAGATAGGGTTCTGGAATCATCCTGAAATGAGTCTTGGTGGAATTTCCGCTATAAAGATTTTTCTGTAACGTTTCAAACCCTGAATTATGGAGGACATTTACAGAAATTAGTAATTTATCTGTGGTAAAAATTTCAGCTTCTGGGTCATCTTAAATTTGTAGATACACCCTGTGTAAGATAGGGTATCTGACTAGTCCTATTGGCTAGTCTCAAGAAGGTGTTCCACGTAAAACAATCATAACTTCTTCCTAGAGTATCCAAATTGTGTGGGACTGGTTGCATTGGATCATGGACAGTCTGTAGTATTTGGGGTGCGAGTTTCAGAATTTTATATCAATTATTTTGTGCGGGGCACACTATACAAGTGAGATCTCCTGGAAAGGCCAAAAATCAAAAAAGTTGTGGGGAAGTTACCGTAAATTCCACTTGGCACATCCAATTTTGATCAGACCTATGGAATTGAAGAAAATAAATATAAGA
>ML802361.1:183289-203220 GCA_009831015.1 Picea engelmannii
GATTCCACTTGGGAAGATGAGTCTTTTATACAGAAGCATCCAGAGTTACTCAAGCGTTGCGGACAACACTTGTCTCAAGGGGAGGGGCATGTTAAGCCCTAATATTGTCTCATTACCCCTTAATTGGGGCATACTAGATTAGTAATGTTATTTTATTTATATCGGCTTTAAGCCATTAGTTGTAATTATACCTCCTAGTCTCCTATATATACCAAGGAGACATTTTCATTTTGAATCATCTTGTACTTGAACATTTAAGTGGGGTAAAAGGAGGTTGCCCCCTCGAAGAGGCGTATTATCTGAAATTATCTCTTTTTCAAGGCGTTGAGTACTTTTCCTGAGGTTTTTCTATGCTATATTGATGTTTGGTTCTCAACAATGAAATCCATGGAAACCTCCTTCCAACGTTGATTTGGAATGGATAATGGTTGTAAAAGACCCAGGGTCTTAATTGTTTCCACCTTATTTTGTTGGAAAACCAAAAATTATGCCACAAACCTTTGAACATCAATTTTAAGACCATCCCAAAAAAATTCCTTCTTGACCATGTGATAGGTTTTAAAAAATCCTAAGTGCCCTCCTACCGGAGAGGTGTGCAATTCCAAAAGTACATTTTGTTTGAGTTGGGAGTTCTTACATACATATAAGCGATCGGTGTACCATAGTGAATCGTTTTTCCATGTAAATGTATCAAATGCACTGGAATCTTGTTGCAACCTTTGAATGAGAGTCCACACTTCTTCATCATTCTTCCATTCATCCCTTGCTTCTGTTATCCAATCAGGTTGGATGATAGAGTTAGCACAAAGAAATGCCTCAACATCTTCATCCTTTCTTGAGAGTGCATCTGCCACAACATTTTTCTTCTCTTTTTTGTAGATGATTTCAAATTCATAACCCAACATCGCGGTCACCCATTTTTGTTGCTCTTTTGAAGATAGTCTTTGTTCCAATAAGTATTTAAGACTGTCATGATCTGTTTTTACCTTGAAGTGCCTACCTATTAGGTAAGGACGCCATTGCTTCAATGCATGTAGTATGGCCATCATTTCCTTCTCATAAATGGGTTTGTGTAAGTGATTTCCCTTGAGTGGCCGACCTTCAAAAGCAAGGGGGCTTCCTTCTTGCATTAGAACAACACCAATGCAATTTCCTGAGGCATCACATTCCACAATAAAGGTTTTTGTGAAGTCTGGTGTGGTCAAGACAGGAGCTTTGCACATTGCCTCTTTAAGTTGTTCAAAAGCTTGAGTTGCCTCTAGAGTCCATGAAAATGCATCCTTCTTAGTTAATGGAGTTAAAGGTGTTGTTATTCTTCCATATTTCCGAACAAACTTGTGGTAGTAACCTGTCAAATCCAAAAATACTCTAAGATTCTCCAATGTTTTGGGAATCGACCAATCCATCATGGCTTTAATCTTGTTAGGGTCTACCTTGACATCTTCATGAGATACAATATGACCCAAATACTCTACCTCCTTCACCCCAAATAAACATTTGGATGTTTTGGCATATAGATATTGCTCCTTTAGTAGTTGTATCACCTTGTCAACATGTCAAACATGATCTTCCCAAGACTTGCTATAGATTAGTATATCATCAAAAAATACTAACACAAATTTTCAAAGGAGGGGCTTGAAAACAGAATTCATTAACCCTTGGAATAAGGAAGGTGCATTCGTAAGGCCAAAAGGCATGACCAAAAATTCATAATGGCCTTCATGAGTTCTAAATGTTGTTTTTGGGATATCTTCTTCCTTCATTCTAATCTGATGATACCATGAATGAAGATCCAACTTTGTGAAGTAGATTTCTCCATGTAGTTCAATTAACAATTCATCAATGGAGGGAATGGGAAACTTTTCTTTAATGATGATCTTGTTGAGCTCTCTATAATTTGGACAAATATGCCATGAGCCCTCTTTCTTGAGTACCATTACCATCAGTGCAGAGTAAGAACTTTGGCTAGGTCTAATAAGCCAACCTCTAAAATTTATTCAGCCATATGCTCAATTTCACTGGCATAAGGGTATCTGTAAGGCCCGATGTTAGGAGAAACACTCCCAGGAATTAAATGAATAGCATTATCATGATCGAGAGTGGGTGGAAGACCTCTGGGAATATCTTCAAATACTTTGGAATGCTTATCAATGATCCCTTGGATATCTATGGGAATAGATGGCTTACATGTTTTAACATCTAGTGAGCATAGTTGTACAATTACACCCTGATGCCCCTTTTTCAATAATTTTTTCATGCCATTAGAACTTAATACCTTATTGGGTTTCCCTGTGATACCCCTTAACTCAAATTCCTTTCCTTCCAATGAAAATTTCATGAAAAGTTCTTCAAAATTAAAATCCATTGTTTCCAATGATTGTAACCATTGGACCCCTAGTACAACATCAACACCACCCATGGGTATAGAAATCATTGGACTATTCATTACATATTCCCCCATAGTAAGATTGATCTTATGGCATTTCATGAGCAATTGATAGTTCGTCCTTTTGCAATCATTACTTGAAACTCTGACATAGGATATATAAAGCAATTGAGAGCTTTGGCTAATTTACAGTGAATGAAATTATGAGTACTACCAGAATCAATTAGCACTATTACCTTTTTCTTTTTGATATATCCTTCGATCTCGAGGGTTTGAGGAGTGTTAATTCCAGCCAATGCATGACATGATATGGTGGGAGTGATCTCTTCAAAAGAATTCTCTTCTACATCTTCATCTTGAGATGGTTATTCTTCTTCTTCTTCTTCCTCTTCGCAATCTATGTAGAATAATTTCTTCTCACCACACTTATGTCCCTTACTGTACTCGTCATCACAATTAAAGCACAAACCTTTTAATTTTCTTTCCTCCAATTGTTGAGGTGGTTTAGAAGAAGGAATATTAATCTCTCGATAGATGTTAAGGGTGGTCCTTCTAGTAGCCATAGCCAGATTTTTACTTTCAACATTTCTCACCACCCTGAATGCATTCTCCAATGATTTGGGTTCCCAAAGGCGAACCTCATGTTGAATGTTATCCTTTAAAGTTCCTATGAAGACATCAATCAGGTGCTCATATGGAATATTCGTTTCCTTTATTTTCAATCTTTGAAAGTTCTCAATGTGCTCCGCAATTGAACCCTTTTGCTTGAGATTTATCAATTGTCTGAAGAAGGTATTTATCCTTGTATCCTCATAGTGTGCTATCATTTCTTCCGTGAAAATTGTCTAAGTGACAAGTGATTTGCAAGAACAAATCCATTGATATCAGATAAATTGATTAGGTTCTAAATATAAGGACACAATTTTCACCTTTTGTGTGTGTGGCACATCATGTAGATCAAAGAACTACTCCATATGGAATACCCATGTGGTTGGATCCTTGCCATCAAACTTCCTCATATCGATCTTATGAAAGTGGTTGGTCTTCGACCCAAAGATGGAGTTTCTCCAGTCTTGATTCATCTTCCTTGTGTCCTCATCATAAATTTCATGGGATACATTGTCACTTTTAGGTGGCCTTTCTATTATCAACTTTTTCAACCCTTCCATGATTTCCCCTTTTAATCCATCCATCTTAGATCCATCGTCGCTTCCAGCTTAGCTTCAATTGAATCGATCATCTTGTGTAGTTCATCTGTTGCTACTGCCTTCTTTTTTAAATCATCTATGTCCCTATGCATTTTTTCACCTTCATCAAGAGTTCAAGTAGGATAGTCTGAGGGCTTATTTGGTGTAGAAGTTTCCTTTTTTTGTGGCATGTTGGCCAAGTATCACTACAAGGTAGGAATTCCTAATTGGCTTAGGAAGAGGTCCTCACGAACAAGGGAGTGTCAAGTGTTATAGCTCTCTGATAGACGTGCGGGGTCCAACAATAGTACCTGGTCCAATATCTTAGGGCACTAACTGAGGAGTCTTAACCATGCCCTTAGTCGTACTATCCAACTACCCAGGTACTAGAGAGTGATCTCCTTGAGTGTTGTTCTCGGTTTACTATAGCAACAAGATGACCAAATGGTTTACTTGGTTGGTCTCATGATTCTAGGGGGTCTCCCGATATATTCCAGGTATGTGGGAACTCAAATCCGTAGTTGTGTTGTCTAATGTGCAACCGTTCGAAAGGGGCCTTCTAATATACTCTAGGTGCATGGAAGAACCACATCATCCCCAGGTTGTAGCGCTGAAAAGTAACGACAACTCCTACGTTTAGAGATGCCATAACATGTATGTACTTAAAAATCCCTAAGATTCTCCCAAATGTATTTTATACTCCTTTTATCCCACTTTATTCTACTTTTTGAATCACCCCAATTGGATCTTCTAGTCAAAAGATATGCAAATTTCCAAAAAATAAAAATAAAAAAAATACGCACCTTTTAAAACCCTGATTTGGAGATTGTTCTGCTAGTTGACCTTTCTTTTGTTGTAGCTCTGCAATTTCAGCCCTTCTGAGTCTAAAATTTCGGCCTGAGATAGCTTGATGCGTCTTTTTTCCAACCCCACCAGTTAGACCAAGATTGGATTCTCCAAAAGAATTTTATGATAACTTTCCCAAGATGTGTTGATTTTTTCCCTTTCAGGAGAGTGAACTTGTACGACCTGTCGCGTGTCATTGTCTTCACTTCAGAACTTGAAATTTGTACCAGTAACACTTCGGTCTATACCCTGACCAATGGTACAGGTCTCACTCCATTTGGAGGTCTGTAGCTTCATATATAAAAGTTTTCCCAAGAACACATGTTTTAGACTAGAATATGGACCAACCAAATACCCTAATTTCCTCATAGAATAAATTTAAGAGTACAATGAATCAAGGGCTGAAAATTGTATACAAAATATTTCATTATTCTGCCTTCAACTGTAAAAATTTCAGAACCTGAAACCGAGCTGAAAAAAATTGAGAGCAAAAATGACAAGAATACTTGTTTCAAACTAGTTTCAAGACTAGTCAAAAACCCTAACTTGAACAAAATGTATCTCCAAAAATATAACGAACCAAGATATAAAATTTGGACCGAATTTATCTCTATATGTCTCCTATACACCATATAAATTCCAGATCTTGAAACCTTCCATTAAAAAAATTGTAGCAAAAATTCCAAGAAGACTTGTTTTGAAGAAGCCAGTCCTGAGGATTGTCTAACTTTGATACCAAATGTTAAGAACCAGATATGTAAATAGCATAAAAAAACCTCAGAATAAGTACTCCACGACTTGACAAAGAGAGAAAATTGAGGGGGAAACCCCCTTATAAATTACATGAATTCACAAATACAAGATGATTCCAAATGAAAAGGTCTCCTTGGTATATATAGGAGACTAGGAGGTACAATTACAACTAATGGACCTAAGCTGACATAAATAAAATAACAATACTAATGTAATATGCCCCAATTAAGAGGTAATGTGCCATGATTTAGGGCTTAACATATCCATGGGGGTGATTCCTCTAGAAGATTCTTTGATTAACCTTATTATAGAATATCATAAAGAAAATTATAGAAGACCATGGATCTAGCATGTTGTAAACTCTAGAATCATATTCAAGATAAGGTGATTTTGAAGAGGGATATTCTGACAATTTCTTCACTAAAATAGTGATAAATCCCCCAAAGTAGATAGAGTGCTCTTTTTATATCATGTGTAATCTCTCTAGTGGATCGTGCGAAGGGGCTAACATTACCTCCAAATATGTAAATCATTCCTTGGGAGCCATGATGATTGCAAAAAGCCTCAAACCAATGATTTGTATGAAGCTTTCAAAGTTCACATGTTCTTGGTATATTTTTGTTGAAAATACAAATTGGGATTGCATTTCCATGTGGTAAATCTATTCATTGTGTGCACCAAAATCAAACACAAGACACTTTAGGACCTGTTATTTGTCTATAGATGAAAGGCATTTGCATGATATCAAAGTTCACATTAAGATTAGAAAGGGTGTAATCCTAGGTGCTAACACATCCTTAGTAACCTACTTAATCCTTTTGATACCAATATAAATAGTTGGGGTGACAGTGGACATCCTTTCCTGAGACCTCTTGAAGGTTTAAATACTTTTGAAATTATTCCATTAAATGATTTTTTTTGTTTGCTAGTTTATTTGTGACTTGTGGGACTAGCCTATGGTCTAAGAAACCATGAACGAAGGGTCTCTAAGCTGTCAAAATCACCTGGGGATCACACCTGGCTCGGGCCACACCAACTCTTAGCATGGCTGGATTTTAGGTGTCTCTTCCCGACTAGCCAAGTTTAGAACTCAGGTCGCCTTACAAGACGAGGCCCATCAAAACCAATCGCGCTAACATGATTTGGATATGTGTCATTGATTGTTACTACAAAAGACATATCTAAATAACATTCCTCAATCCAATTTACTATTGAGACACTGAAGCCAATATGGATAATGTGAAAACTCAAATATTTCTAGATGAATTTGTCATATGCCTTTGGAACGTATAATTTAATGATAAATGAGGGAATTCTTTTCTTCTTTATGAAATGTAAAGCTTCTTGGCTTACTCCCACATCATAAAAAATCAATCCACCATTTAGAAACCCAACTTGTTCATTGGCAATGAAAATTAATAAAATTGGTTTCAATCTCCAACTATGATTTTTTTTAATGGTGTTGTATAGAGAGATCGATTTGTAGCTTTCAAAATATGGTGGGTTGCATTCCATTGGGATGTTGGTAATGAAAGATGAGTTGAAAGGACCACAACTTTTTCCTATTCTTCTAGAATCCTCTACGACATGAATATGTTTCCCTATTAGATTAAAAGAACTATTATATAACTTGATAGGATTCAAAATTTTATGGAACCCAAATCGTCAAAGCAGGACCTGCCCTAAAAAGTACCAAAATAGATAACAAATTATACAATTATCCATTTTAGATCATACCTTCTCGTTTAGGAGGTTTGATGGCTTATGAAGGATCCATTACTTATTTCATTCGACAAATTCAAATCATATGTATTGAAATGGGGCGACTCAGACAACTTGCAAACTTGTTTCAATTTAGGAATACTTACTTTGAGTAATGAAAATTTCCATATAGCACTATCCCTTTGAATTATCTACCCTACATGTTATTATTGAGAAGGTTGCACATAGATCCACTGTTATAGCGGACTTATACGATTGGATGCCCCACCTTGCCATATATTCTAAACGGTTTGTTAAATGATTTATGAAAATACTAGGGTTTCAAGGATGTGAGGACAAAATGTTATGTACCAAAATTTGTTTTAGAGGCAAACTAAAAGGAAATTCTCACCCAACAAATAAATGAGAAGCTATAGTAATATATGGTGCTAGAGGCCATGCAATAACTTGACCCGTGTTATGATGCTGGAAGAGATAAATTATAGAGAATAATAGTTGCACCAATAGATTTGAATGAGAACATGTGACCAATTGTAGATCCTAGTGCTAAGGTTAGTGGTTACAAAAATATACAATACATAGTTCACTTGTGAAGGGAAACATGATTATAGAGGTGGGTCAGATCTATGATGGATGTTGCTTCTATATTTACACTCTAGAGAAATGTATTATCTTGGTTGAGATGAAACTCTTGGTGCTAAAGATGGATATAAGGTTTTTGTTTGAAGTAGAGCCTGACAGAATAAGAGGGCATCTCAACATCTTGGGTTGTTGGAAAGCTTAAACATGTCGTTGCAATATTTCCTGAGTAGATCGATATAGAAAAATATTGGCTTTGCTAGTATGAATTGATGATGGTCACATAAATGACTCTACCAAGATGAACAAGACTCATGTCAAAGAACGACTAATTGAGCCAAACATTCCACAATAAATGATAGATAGACATGGATTAGTTGCAATGTAGATGTCTTTGGAAGAGTTGGCCACAATATTGATTATCTTAGTATGAAATCCATTGCTTCTTCAATTGTATAATATCCTACGGACTCTAGCTGCCTGATCTAACTCTAAATTCCAAAGATGTTCACACTCTTCCTGATTGTTATGGTAGTCTTTTGAAATTGTCATAAAACTGGTAGAAATGTTTTTTTTTCAGAAATTATGAGTATGGCCCTCATGGGTCTCTAGTGTTGGTTTAGTTGGCATTGTTGTTCCTACAGGTGAATTGACCTTGTAAAGAGGATGTAGAAGATGGGTAGAGTTTTGACAAGTTATAGGTGCAGACCTTGTAGACACAAATCTATGCAAGTTCAATAAAAATGTCCTATAGGCATTTCATCGAACATATATATATATATATATTATAGACAATCATCGGACCATAGATAACCCCATTCGCCGATGGTTCGACTAACATGGTTTTTTGCCTCCCCAAACAAAATGTCATACATACAACCATATTGTCATTTTTTTGTCGAAGGTTTGTCAATTTTGCGTCGAAGGTTTGCCACTTTTTCGTTGAAGGTTTGTCACTTTTTCAATGGAGGTTTCACTTTTTCATCGATGGTTCGAAGAATGTGGATTTTTCCTCCCCAGACAAAAACGTCGAACATATAACCTTCTTGTCATTTTTTCGTCGAAGTTTTGTCAAAATTTCATCGAAGGTTTATCAATTTTGCGTCGAAGGTTTGTCACTTTTTCGTCGAAGTTTTGTCACTTTTTCATCGAAGGTTTGTCACTTTTTCGTCGAAATTTTGTCACTTTTTCATCAATATTCTGACATACCAGTGATGAAGAAATGGTGTGATTGTGACGAATGGATTGGGGCACGTTAGTCTCTCTTATGATGAATGAATTCATCATATTGTGACACACTCTTGAATGTCATAATTGTGATGAAGAGGACGCGATGAAAAAACAATTGTTGCCTTCGTTTTACTTGTGACATTGTGGCGATGAACATGCGTCGGTAAATCGTCGGAAAATGCATCCAATGTTCTAGTGACTGGATTGCAATAATAAATGGCACATGTAGTTAACCATGCATATAAGGGAACATGGAAGATTTATGCCCCTAAAATTTGTTTTGATTATAGAGTGGAATTTTATGTTTTTAGAAGTAGCAAATATAACTTTACATATTTGAGATAAGTATGGCTATTTGGGTGAAGAGATCCCAATTAATGATCTTTTGTGTGAATGGTGGGAATGTCATAAGATCACCCATGATGTGGATTTTCCAAGCTATGCATAACAACAAGAAGGGAGGATTCTTTAATCTTTTCTCCTGATGTGATATTACATTTTATTGCAAGAGAAGTTTTTATGCGTAGTTGCTCGAGGCATATGAATGCTATTGCAATGCAATAATTGGATTAACTAATATGAATATGCATAAAAATACATATTGTAAACTAAAATGTGGTAGATAATACATGTAGATATGCTTCAACATGTAATATGATGTTTACCAATTGAAAGTTGTATATTACTACTTATGCAATGAGTTTGGCATGGTGTCTAATGTGGTTATTGTTTTATTGTGTAACCATGATATGGTTGAAGATGTTGATGATGAAACTACCAATGATAAACAACCTCGTGGAAAGGTTAAGGACAATAGGATGCTTATTAAGAGGTTGATGAAGAGATTATGTGAGTTATTTTGAAACATCAACTAATTGGGTAAAGTCAGAGATGACAATGGTAATGATGTATGTATGAATTGGTCATACCAATATAGCATGTGACCTAAAAGGAATTGGGTAATAATTCCTTAGGTTGCACTTTGATATATTAATTTATATGTCTGTGATGGCATTTGATAACATGCATGTGAATTGATACCTAGGTAGGAGTAAGAAAAAATAATGAAAATTTAGACAAGTAAATATTGTTAGAATAGTTTTAATGCATGCATATGCCAATATGTCGTGATTAAGCTAGTTAGAGGTAATAACTAGAGTGAATGAGTTACACTCATGTTATGAATGTGTATACCATGTGAAATTGAATGCCATATGAGACAACCATGTGTTAGACCATTGTGTGTTGGAATTCGTAAAGGCTATAACATTGCACAAGTATCCAATGGTATCCTAGCTTGTAATCAGTGTTATGGACTGTAACATTTTTGCTAACACTGAAGAGCACTAAAGGAGTATATTCTTGGTGTTGTGTTCAGGCTAAAGAGGAAGGTGTCCATATCATCAAATAAGTAATGGGGATGTGGTTGGATGATGTTTCGAGGCATTGGTTAAGTTCTCCAACTTTACTTGGTAAAATATGTGTTTGACTTATAATAGTTTTGACTCAATGTGAGGACGCTTTAAGTGAACGTGTATAAATAAAGTATGTAATCATACAAATGGTGAACTTGCATTTATGATTGTCGACATATATGCTTGATGCATTGAATGGAATTATGCATATATGAAAAATGCATTTGTATAATTGAAGGCCATGGAAGGGTTCCCGAGGAATTGTGGAGCAGTGAAAGGAAATTCCTTCTATTCCTCACGAGGGATTGTTAAGCAATGGAAGGAGTGGTATGAATTGCTACCATAAATATAATTTTAATTAGCCCTCACATCATAATAAGAAGTGGGAGGGGGGGGAGGCATCCCACAAGACAAAATAAAACTAAGTAATAATGAATCCTAAAATAGTTATCCAATGAAGAGAGTGATCGTGTAACCATGAGTATTGGCACATTTGTTTACTTGCCTAAATATTTGACTACATTATGTAATGCTTATTGTGTTGGTAATGTATATATATCAATTGGTTTTTTAATTGCATTTAAGATGATTAACAACTTAAAGCGATTGAATTATTAGTGTGTTATAATTTTGAGATCATTATGTGGGTTGTTGTAAATGTTGTAATGAAAGGATTATATGCATGGATACTGACAATTTGTTTGGTCGACTGGAAGTTCATATTGTAGGTGGAATTATATTGGATATGGAAATGAGTGTAAGTCCATAATGAAGGTTGGATGCTACCACATGCAACATTATGAGAAGGGCCTCGTACTTGTGAAATCTGATTTATGTATTAAACAAACCAAAAATTTTGGATTGAAATTATTATGATGATATCTCGTGGTATCTATATGTGTATGATATAGGTGAGATGATGGATATATATATGTAAGGATGAATGATGGTTGTTGAAGTTTAAAGGCATGGGGGGATGCCACTATAATGACACTGAAACCCTATGATATTCCATGATCACCATCAACTATGTTATATTAGAAGTTACCAGCAGAATGCCTTGACAGTAAGACTCTAGAAGTAGAAGTTTGTGCTCTTCTTGTGCAAGAAAACCCTAGAAAATGATGGATCATTTTATGTAAGTTTTAGTAGAGAAGGGGATGCTTAGCTTGGAAGGTGAGTGACTGCAACGAAGAGGTAACTTGAATGAATATATTGTGAGAGATTCATGTTATATTCTAGATGGGATCAAGAAGGCAATATGTATTGAGTGTGTCAAAGAAAATAGTGGGTTGAATCTCACATGTGGTAGCCTCCTGGAGCAGAGATATGTCCATACAAATAAGTATTGAGTTGATTTGATACTTAATCTTATGTTATGAATATATATGCTTCAATTATAAATTTGAAATTTCTATAAATGGAATAATTGATGCTCAAAATGGATATGACATGCATGTTTTTCCTTGTTGAATTATTACAGGGATGTGCTAGAGTGCTAAAGATATTGGAAATGTCCTAAGATAGTAAAAAAATGATTAAACATTGTTGTTCTAGACAACAACAATGAGACAAACTGGCAATAAAAATAATGACATTATATGTGCAGTTGAAGAATGAAGAATTGGAATCTTGTTGAAAAGAAGAAAACACCAAGGATGGTGTTATTCAAAGGGAGAGGGGAATGCAATATCTTGGTCTTGACCCTTTGAAATTGATCTTGTTTATATTGTAATTATGATTTTCATTACTATGTTTTGCTCCATACCAAGAGGTAGTTTCCATGGTGATTTTGAAAGACATATAAACATGGTCATCTTTTAATGTAATAAAAGGCTCCAAGGTCGACTAGGGAGGAAAACATCTATGGGACTACGAGTCCACCAAAGGGAAAAGGTAAGGGGGTCTAAAGGGGGATTTGATCTATGTCTCATGATACTACTATAACATATTTATAACCTCCTTCATGTGATTGCCCTTTTATCATTTCATTCTAATGTTTATGCTATTACAATTAGGATTCCAGTGAAATGATTCATTACTTTAAGTAATTATTTCCTACCCTCAGGTACATATCTCCTATTTTGGAGCAACCAATTCCTATATTTTTTCAATCAAGGAGAGTTCATTAGAAATATTGATTCCTATTATTAAGTAAGTGGAAGATTTGGATTATGAATCTTCATTTCCCTCTCCTTTTTTCATGCAAAAGAGACAATTTGAAATAGGAAGGACAACTTGAGAAAAAAAGTGAATTCTTGAGGAGAGAATAGAGTTCTTGATGAAAAAAGAGTAGCCTAGCTATCATAGGATCCATGGAGAGATGAAAGAGGCACATTCATGCAGAATTAGGCACCAATATTGAGTAGGGAAGTACCTTCTTCAACCTCTACACGTTGTTGGCTTGTTAGGTTGTCCAAGATCCCATAATATGTTGTTTAAGAAGCCACATACCATTGGAAATGAAATTTGAAAATGGACAGTGACTTGGGCTCATCCTACACATATTGAAGAGAATAGAGAAGGAGATATTCCTAGGGGACTAAAGAGCAAAGAAGGATGAGGTTGCATTTGTTGTATGGGGTAGTGGAATGAGAGACAAGAGTTGGTCTAATTGGAAGACTAAATAAAGAATGTAGCAATGGTCTATGTGGATTTGTCTTGGAAGCTTTTGGGAAAAAGAGATGATTTCGAAACCTTGAGCAATCTTCCTTGCCTTGGTGGTCTCATAGCCTAGCACAAGAGTGGCATCCACAAAGGATTTGCCTATAGCTTGGAGGAAAATGGTGCACACCTAGTCACTTGCATTGGTGCTCATTTTGTGAAAGATAAGTGTATTCCTATTTCTATTTGATGAATATCTCAATCACAATGAAATGTACATGTACATTATAATTATTTATTTTGAGTTTATTCCATGGAAATTTGGTAGATGTTAGTAAGTGAATGACTATTATTATAATTGATTAAATTACAAAATCTGTATGATAATGGATTGATAAACCTCACACATGCAAACTATTTGTAGAAATGCATTAAAAATTGGTTTTGTATTTTTAGTGCAATGGTGTCATATGAAGCTGAAGGAAGATCAAATTAGAAATGGGTTTATCTAGTACATATTCCCATGTGCTCACGAAAAATTAACCTGAGATTTTCCTGTATGATCCTTAAAAACACAAAATGGTTGTCGATTTTTTTAGTTAAATGTTATGAACCAAGCACCTTGAAAACGATAAAGAGTCATTGGATATGATCCACTTCGAGGGGAAAACCTCCTTTTACAATATATCCAATTTAGAAGACAAGATATGATGACCCCGAGACTAGGTCTCCTTGGTATATATATAGGAGACCAAGGGTACAATGGAATGTTCTATCCTACATACTATTATAACAAATAAAATAATAATGAATGATTATTAGGGCCATAACATAGGGGCCCAAGGGCCTTAACATAGCCCCTCTTTAAAAAATATTTTCCTCAAAGCTTGTAATTGAGGGTGTTTCTTCACGAACTACTCATTTTCCCGTATGTGTTTTTCTAGAGGCATATTCTTCCACTTGATTGGGTACTTCATAATGGTTTTATTCTAAAGAGATAGAGAGAGTTGATCTATAAAAAAAATTGGTTCAAGAATAAACTTACCTTCATCTAATTATGGAAGTTCTATTTGCACTAGTGTTATACCACAAATTGCCACATCAATTGCATTTGTGAGATGGCTTAATCCTTTTCCCTAGATTGCAAACTTAAATACCATCCTCCTTCATCAAAATCACCTAAAAAACAATATTTGTGTTTCCATCCACGATTCACCCATGTGCAAACCATAAATGTCCATGCCTTTCTAGTTGGCAACTCACAGATGCCCTCAAAAAATATGAAAAAATAAAATATTCCACATTTTCGGGCGGATTTTTTGGTTGGGCTCGTTCCTAAACTTCCTTTGGCTCGTACACAAGGGAATAAAACCACCTCAACCTGTTGAGGATGGTATAAAGGCACATATGAGGGCATGGATGAGGAAGACAACCTAGGTGCAAGATTATGTTGACAAAATTGCAATCTTCCTTATTTATCTTGATCCTTTGGGTAGCATCCCCTTGATCTGGAACTTGTTTTCCAGTACTCCTTCTTCTCTCTTATATGACCATAGGGTGTGTTCCTATCCATTTTGGGTCATTCGAGGAAGGGCCATCTTGTTGAGTTGATTCTTGAAGGACTAGTGGAGGAACCTGGGCAGTTGGCTTCGAGGTAGTGCCGACGGTTAGGTTCAGGTTGTAACTACCTACTTATATTGTTTCAATAAAAGAGTTCCCTTTCCCTCCATATATGTGTAAATTGATTCAATCTATTGATATATGTTGGTTTACTTCATATAATTGAATTTTTGCACATTATATATGTAATTTGAATTCATAACTACCTTGTTGCAACATAGACTTGGTCTCCTTTTACAAGTTGATACTAGTAGAGATCAAGAGCAAAAGCAAAGATGGAGAGAGAGGATCTACATTAGACGTAGAATACAAGGTGTGAGGCCTCTTCTTCTCTCCTTCTCTCCTCGAAGTAGTTATTTTCGTATAACATTGTTGTGTGTGAGGGTAGGGTTTGTATTTTACATATGGTCTCACTTTGTTGCAACATGACCCAAGGTCACAGGGGAAAAATCCCATAAACAACTAGAATAGTTTGTCCCAAAACCTTTTTTAGACAATATACATGAAAAACCTTATGAATGCGAGAAGAAGGAAAATCTAACCCATACACCACTTGTCTAATCCTGTGAATAATCTAGTAGGGTCCATAAAATTTTGGAGCTAATTTCTTATTCTTCTTTTGCTTGAGTGTGGATTACTTATAAGGTTGTAGTCTCAAAAATACCCAATCACCCTCAATTTGTCTTTCACTACGATATTTATCTTCTTACTGTTTCATCTCGTTTTGCACAATTTGAAGGTTTTCCTTGAGAATTGTCAAAGTTGATTTAGTATTCTCCATATGTGACTTTATTGCTTGTACTTTGGACTTATCTTGCAAAAAGTGTGAGATACTAGGAGCTAGATATCCATAAAGGGCCTCAAATGGGGACATTTTCATGGGACATTTAATGGGAAATATCTATTTATACTAAAATATTTAGTAGATATTTCGGGGACATTCATGAGCGCATATATTTTTTCCCCAATCTACCAATGACCATTTCATCCAATCATGGACCATCCCATATTTGTTTCAGTATCTTTTCCACTTATTTCATTACTTTCTGTGGTGATGTCAAGACTAGAAATAAGAAGTTTGGGAGCGCCTACATAATTTGAGAAAAACAATATTTTCTACTATTGATAGGCATCGAAAATTCCATCCTTGTAGTTTTTTACTAATCTTTTTTTCTCCAAGGAAAACCTTGCAAGGATCTGCTCCCTCTCTTCCTTGAAATATTTGGATTGGGGGTGACTCATCCGCTAGCCACATTAGCAACTACTAACCCAACAAGATTTAGTTGAACTCAAACCTCAAGTGGAATAGAACCGAAAACCTCACAACAAACTTTGCCTTGAAATAATGCATTGTAACCAATTGAGCTTAAACTCTTCACTAATCTATGTCAAAGGTTCCTCCCAATTTGTTTCCCTTCCACCACAAGCAATTAGGGGAACACCTAGATATTTGCTTGGAAATGAGGGCCTCATAACTCTTGGTAGCCTACTAATAGTCCATGATCTATCAATGGGGTGCTACAAGAAAAGACATCAGATTTGTAATACCCCGACTTTGACCTTGGAATGTAGTAAATCAAATTATGTATAAATTGTAAATCATGGTTATAATGACGGGAGTGTAGCCACACAAGCTTAAATAAATGACCCCATACGCAAGTGATGTAAATATGTTGGTATTGATTCCTAATGCGAGCTCAAGGCCAAGGCTTGACTAGTGAATGGCTAGGCATGCACGAGGTAAAAATACTTCTATGAACCATGTGGTAGGCTTGCCATGATAAACTCAACCTATGCAAATTGTCAGGCAATTCGATTGATTAAATTGTTGATCATTAAATTATCAATCTGAGAGCTCGTAAGCTGGTGAGACACTGACACTATATATGCAGGACTAGGCAGCTAAACTAATCTTGCTAAATTCAAAATGCAATTCACTCGGTAAATCATTTCCACGAGTCAAGACTTAACAACTCTCGTAGCTTTACCAAGCATAAAACCAAATGAGATAAATCTTGTGATATAAAACCTAATCCAAAAATATCATAGTCGTAGATTTGAGTCTTATGGATTCACAACTCTTTCAAGATCTCAGTGTTAACAACTTCCTAAATTTTTTGTAAACAAACCACACACGGCCATTAACACACTTGGACAAGCATGAAAATAAAGTGAAGGAAAATCCCATAAACAACTAGAATAGTTTGTCTGAAAACCTTTTTTAGGAAAAAGGTTTACTTGAAAAACCTTACGAGTGCGAGAAGAAGGAAAATCTAATTCATACACCACTTGTCTAATCCTGCGAAAAATCTTGTAGGGTCCATAAAATTTTGGAGCTAATTTCTTATTCTTCTTTTGCTAGAGCGTGGATTGATTATAAGGCTGTAGTCTCAAAAATACCCAATCACCCTCAATTTGTCTTTCACTTTGATATTGGTATGCTTACTATTTCATCTTGTTTTGCACAATTTGAAGGTTCTCCTTAAGAATTGTCAAAGTTAATTTAGTACTCTCCATATGTGACATTATTGCATGTACTTTGGACTTATCTTGCAAAAAGTATGAGATAATAGGAGCTAGATATCCATAAAGGGTCTCAAATGGGGACATTTTAGTGGACGCGTGATAAATAATATTATACCTCTACTATGCCAGAGGAAACCACTTCATCCATTGAGATTGCATGTATGAAGAATAACATCATAGATAAACCTCTAAACATTTGTTAACTATTTTTGTTTGACCATCTATTTGTGGATGATATGTTGAACTCATAGCTAGCATTGTTCCACTCATCTTCCATGTTTCTTTCCAAAACTTTCCTGTGAATTTTGGATCTATGTCACTTACTATTACTTTAGGAAGACCATGAAGTCTATGAATTTCTTTCATGAACACTTTTTCCACTTCGCTTGTTGTATATGTACTATGAATTCCGCAAAATGTGCATATTTTGTGAGTGTATCAATGACCACAAAAATGACATCCTTACCTTCAGATTTTGGTAACCCTGTAATGAAGTCCATTGACATATTTTCCCATCTTTGATTAGGTATGTGTAATGGTTGAAGTAACCCAAGAGATTTTATTATCTCTCCTTGATTTCTTTGGAAAACTTGACATTTGCTTACAAGTTTTTGAATATCTTTCTTCATTCCTTCCCAAACGAAATCTTTTTAGATCCTTTGATATGTTTTAAGGAACCCTTCATATCCTGCCATCAGAGAGTCACATGACTCCCTTAATATTTGTTGCTTCAAATTTGATTGGGGCATAAAAATATTCTACCCTTGTACCAAAGTATATCTCCCTTCCACTCCCAATGTTCCATAGAGTTCATCCCTTCCTTTATACATACATTGTATTTTGTGTTTCATATTGTTGTCATTATGTCATTCATGATGAGATTCTTCTAGCCACGCATGAGTAGAATATGTAATAGAATAAAATCTTGGGTGTTACGAGGAATAAATATTTATGGTTTGGGGTAGGACCACAAAATACAGAACAACACCAAAACCAAGAAATCAACTCAAATCTCAAGTATGCTAGATAATTGGAAATGCCAACAAAAGAAAGGCTAGAACTCGAAAATATATATTTCTATTTTAGTAGATATTTATGTTTCTTTGAGAACCCGACACTTGTCATGAATGTGACCTTTATGCCATACTTTTTTAAACCTTGGTTCAAACCTACACACAGGTTTTCCAAATAGTAGGCTTTCCCATTCCTCGATCTTTGAATATGTCATAGTTGTATATCTAAAAAATATGGTTACATTTGTGAGATATCTCGAAGAGGGTGAAGTAATATCTAGTTGGTTGTAGATTCTGTTATAGCACAATTTGCCTCACCCTATGCAATCTATCACATAAGGCCCTTTTCCATTTCCCCATGCAGAATTTTCATCTCTTTTTGCAAATCCCAGAGATAAAAATACATTTTTTCCACATATATGCACCTTGCCTACTATACAACATGCGTATACACAGGTTGCACCACTACAACCCGCATACATCGGGAAATGTGCCCAGAAATGAAAAATGGTGTCGGGTTTCCATGTCATGGCAGAAGATCAATGATCCTTGGCCTTCCATATACTGGAAACGTTCTGACTTGACCCTTTAGTTCCATTTGAATGCTATAAATGGGCCAATTTCGAGCTATGGAAAAGAGGAGAAAGAATTCAACTTTGAGAGCGAAGTTACTCTGGAGGAATTATTCAATTCACATTGAGTCTGCATCCTTTTGTACTTTAAGTCTGAACGCACTGTTCAACCCCCAAGCTCTTCCCTTGTTGAGTGAGAACTCCATTGTCTCTCTTACATGAGCTTACCTTTGGTGGATGATTGAAATGGTGGAGGCCCAACTGGAAGAAACTTAGTTTCTCGGTTCCAAATCATGCCGACACGAAAGTCTGTAACTTATTCACTTATGTTGATCATATATTAATAAAAATACTCTTTTCTCATCCAATTGATATCTTGCAAATATTTGAATTATTATTCCATGGGCGTATTTGTTATGAATGTTAATGGATTATGTTATTGAATGTGCTAACATCATATATTATCATCATATGCTTGCTTTTCTTGGTTGTTGAGGACTAGTTGCAGGTATATTGCTTTGGGTCAAGTGCTCAGCAATGGACTTCATCAAACGTCTAGACAAGGTAGGCCTTTTATCTTGTCTTGCTAGCATGTTTGTTTATATAGCATACTTGAGAATAGAGTTGATTTATGCAGCCATTTCTGTCTGTTGTGGTTTGCCCCTAGCCATAGAGAGATTTTCCTCATAACAGAATTGGCGACCACACTGGGGATTGAATCTTCTTTCTTGGGGTTTGGAGTGTTTTTCTCCTTATATTGCTCTCATTCATATTGTTTTTCTTGTCGTATCATTGCTTGATAGCCTCTCTTCACTCCAAGTCTGAGTCTTTCAGCCTTGCCTTTGTCTAGCTGTGTTTTTGACACATATACACGGGCTTTTGCTCGACAGTCGCGTATATATGCGTACTGTCCTTCTGCAAGCTGCATACACACACACATTTCCCTTGAACAATCGCGTGCATCAATCTCTTTTGCTTGTTCGTTGGGTTTGGTGGTTGTTGGGTAGGTTTTGATTATTGTTGAGTTTTCTTGGGTCTCTGTAGTGACTGTTAAGTGTCTGTGGGATGATAAGAAACCTGTCTTTTGTTGAATTTTTGGGCGGAATATTTCTCGTCATCTTTTCATTTTGATTGTCCTTGTACATTGGGATAGGTGTTTTTCTCCTTGGTATCCTACTTGAGTTGTCTCTGTCTATACACAATAGAGTCTATATATCAAGTTGTCGTTCAGTCCATGCATTTTCATTTTTCTTATATTGAAAATACAAAAATATTAGGCATTTTGATCTTTTGAGTCTTTGTCATTTATCTTAGTGCATGTAAATAAATATTTCATTTTTATTCAAAATTGCAAGATTGAATTGAAAATTGCATTTTTAGAAAGCATATCATTCATTGGAAAATTGAAGTTAGGACTTTGCATTGTTTCATATTCATTTACTTTACTTGTTGAGTCATAACATCACTAGTTTCACAAC